>PVJO010010883.1:0-62224 GCA_004026905.1 Hystrix cristata | reverse complement strand
CAGCCAAGCAAGCAGGAAAGGGTTTCTCCTTCCCAGCAGTTGTCTTTTTCCTGGCAAACAAGTCAGGTGCCAGAAACTTTACCCGCACTGGCAGGGACAGAGATTAGAGGAAGCAGCAGAGGGAGGGACATTAATGAAGAAAATAGGAGTGGTAGAAAAAGTGAAAGATGGTGACCAAATAGTGACAATTTGAAATAATTTCAGAAAGTTACGTATTTTTCAAAGCACTAAAAGCCTATCAAATTTCAGACAAGGTGTAAGCCTTCATGAAGGTGCATTTTCTTGGCATGGTAGCTCTCGCCCGAAAAACAGAAAAGTGATCTCTCACTTAAGAGTCACACAATTATCCAGCTTGTGCAAGCGCCATTGACTGTCAAGTGTGACGCCTTTGTATTCAGCAGAAACTTTCCTATCTCGAGCTACCACCAAACAAATGTGGGCACTCCTCACCTATGTTCTTCCCAGCATTTAATGTCATTTCACATTCTCATGACACCTGGCTTCGTCTATTTCTCTGTCACACCTTCTCTCCTTCTCCTCCACAATCTATGCACCTTTTTCAAGTTCTTTAGTTAACCCCTATTTTCTCTTGCAGTTATTAGGAAAACACAAAGTCATTTGGGGTCATCTCTTCAAGGTTGAGAAGCCTGAGCCACCCACCTGCTCCCGCTCGTCAAAATGAAATCTGCCAAGTGCTGAGTTGCTTGAAAATGTCCCGTTAAGTCATTTAAAGATGCAGCTCTTCATTTATCTAGCAAAGCATAATCTTACTCTGAGAACATATTCCTTGTCACGATCACGGACCCTTTCTACAAAGCATTCTTTAGTGGAAAATAAAATAAGGTCTCATCTGAAAATGCTGAGAGCTTTCTTGTTCATATTTATTACCTTTACAAGTAGAGCGCTTTATCCTCCAAGCAACCATGTGGTCTTGCAGATGATAAAGGGTATTTTAAAGCTAACTGGTCACGTGTATTGACAGTGCCTTACTACAGGTTTCTAATAAGCTGCTGAGAGCACCAAATGCAGCATCATAATTGTTTCAGGTCTGAGAACAAGGGGTCAATCTCTGCATCACATCAAGACACAATCGAGAGCTGCTAATCTGCCAGTGTCTTCCCTGGGTATCTCCACTTAATCCACATACCTTCAAAATCTACATTCCTGCTGTCAAATAATTTTAGGGCAAAACTTTACCCTCCAACCAAGTCCTAAAAAAATAACATCCCAGACTGCACTAAATTTTTATCACATTCTTCAACACGAACTCCGAAGAATAGTTTTTGTATTCTTGCAATTTATAACATTCTTACTTCTGAGAAGAAGTAAAAGTAACCAATAAATACATGAAAAAATGTTCAACATCTCTGACCATTAAGAGAAATGCCAATTAAAACAATACCAAGATTCCATTTTACTCCAGAAAGAATGGCTATCAAGAAATCAAGCAATAACAAATGCTGATCAAGTTGCAGGAAAAAGGAACCCTTCCACACTGTTTGTGGGAATGTAAACTAGTACAACCACAGTGGCGATCAGTATGGAGATCCCTCAAAAAAACTAAAAATAGAAATTCCATTTGACCCAGCTGTTCCTCTTCTAGGTATCTTCCTGAATGAGTTAAAGACATGATATTATAGCGATACATGTGTACCCATGTTTATAGTAGCACAACTCATAATAGTTAAATCTTGGAAGTGGCCTATATGCCCATCAACAGATGAATGGATAGAGAAAATATGGTATTTATATACAATGGAGTAAGTACTACTCTGCTATAAAGAAGCACAAATTTGAGTAATTTGTAGGAAAATGAATGCACCTTGAGACCATAATGTTAAATGAGATAAACCAGACATACAAGTTTAAATATCACATCATTTCCCTTATGTGAGAAACCCAATGTATAAATAAACAACAAAATAAAAGATAGGTAACAGGAGGGGTTGGGGACTTAGATCAAGTGGTAGAGTGCTTGCCTAAGAAGCAAAGACGCACAAGGCCCTGAGTTCAATCCCCAGCACCAAAAAAAAAAAAAAGATAGGAAGCAGGGTGACAAATCTTTTGTAAAAGGGAAGAAGATCAAGAAATGAAGGGAAGAGGAGGGTAGAGAGGGGAAGGGGATCAAAAAAGTATTAAGATGTGTTATATACATGTACCAACTTCCTACTGCAAACATGTACTAATAATAATAAAATTAGAAAAGGTAACATTCTTACTGTGTTTCTAGGACTTATCCTGTTCTTGCTCTAATACTATCTGTTCTCTCAGGTGAATTCAGTTTCGTTACTTTCTGTAAAGGCAGAAACTTTCCTGGTTTCCTGATTATTATGTAAGGCAGAGATGGCGAACCTTTCAGAGCTTTCAGTGATAACAAACAAGTCACTGCGGCACACGTGCTACAGGTTCACCACCACTGATGTGAAGTACCTCAGCTCAGTGAGGAAAGACATAAGCTCCCGACGTGGGTCTACTTGATTCAAACTAGACAGTCGCCTTACTCTGTCATTGCTGAGACACAAAACCTGACACCCACAATTTAAAGGAGGAAAGGTTTATTTTGGCTCACAGTCTGTAGAACTTCCAGTCTCTATCTGCTGGCTCCGAGGCAGGGTGGCATGACACAGGGGCACGGCAAAGGAGAAACAGCACATGGCAGGGCAGTGAACAGACAGGGAGGAAGTACACCCTTCCATGCCACAATGCAGTGACCCACCTGTTCTGGTCAGGCTTCACCTCCCAAATGACATTTAGCTATAAACTCATCAATGGACTGATGCATTGATGAGTATTACTCATCCATGATCCAATCCTGCCCCAAAAGTTCCTCCTATGAGCTCATGAGGCTTTGGTGGTGGTCGTGGGGTGGGCATCTAGATATAAACCCTAACAACAGGTGAGTCACAATTTCTTTTGGCCTCAGTTTTCTCATGCGAAATCAGGGAACTTACTACATGATCCCCAAGCTCCCCTCCGAGTCTAAATCCTACAGTTTTGCTATAGTTTGGCTCAAGAATGTCCCGTAACAGCCCATGAGTTAAAGTCTTTGTCCCAAGCTTGCTGCTGTTGCGAGGTGGTGGAAACATTTAGTGGGAGGTCTTCTAGTCACTGGAGGTAACCTTTAAGGGAACAGCGAGACCTAGCCCTCCTCTTTTTCTTTTCAAATCCTAGCTATGGAGGCCAAGGGGTAGCTCAGTGGTTGAGCACTTGCCTGGCGTGCACCAGGCCCTGGTCTCTGTGTTCTCTCTGCTCTTCTCACAAGGATACTAGTCATTGGTCCTTAGACTCTACTGCCAAATAAGGTGACAATCTGAGGTTCCAGTAACCATGAATTTTGGGCAGGACACTATTTGGCCTGTCACAGGCAGGGATCTCCAGGAAGCAGAATCAACAGAACGCATATGTGTATACACACACAGGTAAGAGGCAATTGGCTTATATGACCACAGAGGCTGAAAAGTCCTACAATGGCTGTCCGCAGGATGGAAAGCCAGGAGAGCTGCTGCTCAGTCTAAGAAGCTAGAAGCCTCAGAACATGAAACCAATATGCAGCCCCTGTCCAAGGCCAAAGGCCCAAAAGCTCCCCAGAGGTTCAAGTTCATCAGTATTCAAAGGCTGGAGAACCTGGAGTCTGATGTCCACAGGTGATAGCAGGACAGAAACACATCTAAGTAGATGGAGAGAGCCATGTATGAGTTTCTCTCCTTTTTTTTTTTTTTTCACTTTTTTACTCTCTGTGGTCTCCCAACCTATTGGACAGTGCTGCCCGTGTTCAGGGAGGGCCTTCCCTGCCCAGTGTCTGACTCGTGGGCCAAACTTCTCTGCAGACACCCTCACAGAAGTGCTCAGAAGTACCAGTTCTCTAGACCTCCCTCAATCCAGTCAAGTTGACGCACAAAATGAACCAAAGCGGCTCCCCAGAAGAGATGTCATTTGAACAGAGCCTCGGGAAAACCTTAAGATTCTGACACTGGTGAGAGAGAGAAAGAAAAGCCATCCTAAAAGGACTCAGGAATGAAAATTCAGAAACAGTGAAGGCTAGGAGAAGAGAAATGTGGGGAGCAGTAAGAAAGTTAGAAAGACGGTATATTTATCATTCTGTTTGGGCTCCCATGGCAAACTATCACAGGCTGGGTGGCTTAAGCAGCAGACATTTACTTCTCACATTTTCTTCTTCCAGTCTGGAAGCTAGAGTCCAAGACCAAAGTGTCCCCATTTGGGTTGGTTTCTGAAGAACCCTGTCTTCCTGGCCTGTAGGTGGCACCTTCCACAGGGTCCTCATGTGGCCTTTTTTCAGTGTATGCAGGGAGAGAGTGAACACTCCAGGTTCCTTCATCACATTATAAAGACATCAGGTCTATCCTATTAAGATTAGCCCTAATGACTTCATTTCACTTTAATTAGCCCCTAAATACCTTGTCTCCAAATATGTCACATCAACAGGTTACCAGTTCACCTGACATATTTTAAAGGGGAGACCACAATTCAGTGCCTAGCAGATGATCTGTAGAGATGGAGGGGGCAGGCATATAAAAAAGAATCAAGATGTGTTATGTCCATGTACCAATTCCCCATGATGAATGTGATCGTTGTGTACTGCAAACATGTGCTAATAAAAATAAAAATTAAAAAAATAAATAAATTTTAAAAAAAGAAAATAAAAAAAATTTTTTTTTCGTGCCAAGCATTGAACTCAGGGCCTTGTGCTTTCTAGGCGAGCACTCTAACCACTGAACTAAATCCCCAGCCAATTTTAAAAAAAGAATATTAATGAGGCCAAGGAGTTGGACATCTGTTCTGTCAGTGGTGGAAAGATGTTGGAGATCTTGATGGCGGCCACAGAAAATGTTTTTAAGGCAAGCACTACCTTGGTCATTCTGTTTGTCTATAAGACAAGGGCTATTTTCTGGGAGCCTTTTTAGACTAATAGACTGTGATTGCTGGTTACATCTCAGATTAATCTCTTATAAATTCTTAGTCTATCTGATATAAAGCCTAGGAAGCAATTACATAGCCAAAAGACAGCTAATTCATAAGGGTCTTTTTTTTTAATTCTAAAAAGCTTAACAATTAAACACAGCAGCTTCCACCAAGAGCCTTAGGATCCTGCTAGCTCACAAAGAGTGTCATCAGGTGGACCTTAAAACAGAATAAGATGTACTGAGAGAAATAAATAAATAGTCTTGCAATTCTAGTATGGTTGGCTTGCATCATAAGGGATATTCGTGGACATTTTTCCAAATCTTTACTCTCAGCCAATTTCCAGCAGAAATTCTGGTGTTTTTTAACTCTCTACTCAAAGAAACAAATGTGAATTGATCAATCACACTGAGTTGCAAAGAGCCAGAGCTGGCAGTGCACTTCTGAAATGATTCATTTCCAACTCTTTTGCATCACAGACGGGAAGCTGAAGCCCAGGGGCACGCAGTGACTGGCCTGAGACCCCACAGCCATTTATTGGAAAAGCTCGCCTGACGAAACAAGAAGTTTCAGAGGGCTGAGTGGTTAAAAAAAAAAAAAAAAAAAAACCCCAGAACTACTCTGAAACATAACCAGCATGATACAGCACTTACTGTGCCTCTGCCGCCATTTCAAGTCAGTTTCTCAGACATTAATGTGTACAGGAAGCATCTAGGGATCTTGTCAAAATGCAGCTTCTGATTCGGTAAGTTTGGGGCCAGCCCTGAAACTGCATTTCTAACAACCCTGTGAGTACTGTTGGTCCAAACCAACCGATGCACCTCTGCAAGAGCAGGAATGGTTTGCCTGTTTATCTCTCTTCCCTGCCCGTCTGTCTGTCCGTCTGTCTCTTCCCCACCCAGAACAGCCACCTACTACATCCGCATCTTTCATTCGCTCAACAAACATTTATTGAGAACTTGCTATGTGACACATACCATACTAGCTGCTGAGACACAAAACAGACAAAGCCCCTCCACCCGTAAAGATTACATTCTACTGGGGAGAGGCTAACAATTTTTTAAAGAGCATAAAAGTATGCATATCACAGAGTGTCTTACTAGATGACAAGTGTTACAGGAAAATAATAGGAGGCAGAGATTGGGAGAGCTGAGGGAAGGGACTGCAACACTAATGAAGATCATCACAGCAGCCTCATGAGAAAGCAGTGCCGGAGAAAGGGTTAGAAGTGAGGGAACTAATTGCACGCAGGCGGGGAAGAAGCATTCCAGGCAGAGGGCACTGCAGGTGGCCAGGTACGAAGGCTCTAAAACAGAAGGAAGTCTGGACCGCTTACGGAAGAGCAAACAGCCACTGCGTCTGCCAGGGATGAACCCCAGGAGAAGTCTGGGGGAAGTCAGGGAGGTAACGAGGAGGGGAAAGGGACAGGTCATGCCATCCTTTGGGCCTTGACATGCTTCGACTTGTACTCTGAGGGAAACAGGGCAGGTGCGGAGCAGAGAAATAACCTGGTGTGGCAGAACAAAGACAGAAGCCTGGAGACCAGCTAAGGGCAATTGCAATAATTCATGATGGGGCGTTGGTGAATCGGGCTAAAGTAATGGCAATGGAGACAGTGAGAGGTCGGAGTAAGATCTCAGATGTCAGGATTCTTTGAAGATGTAGAAGGTAAGTAAAAGAGAGGAGTCCGGACAGTTCTGTAGAGTTTGGCCTTGAGCCTGAGTCCAGCTTTGGACATGTGACGCTGGAAATGTTAGAGACACAGACTCGATGGCCGGCTTTATGAGTCTGGAATTCAGGGACAAGTGTGGGCTACACACGGACACACGGGAGTCCTTGGCACGCTCAGTCACAGGACCTGACGAGATTCCCGAAGGAATGGGTGAGAGAGAAAAGCAGCAGAGCTCTCTGGCTGAGCCCTGGACGTGCTGATGGAAAGAGAAGGAAGCAGCAAGCTTCCAGGAGAGAAACCAGGAAAGCAGAGGGTCTTAGAAACAAGGAAAGAAAGTGTCTTCTAGAGGAGGGAGTGGGCACAATGTCAGTGACTCCTGAAAGGTCAGAAAGATGAAGCTGAGAACTGAGCTTTGGATTTAGCAAAATGGAGACTATGGGCAAGCTTCCGGGATTGTTTTTAACCTGCAAGAAGGATAGGAAAATCTCAACGACAAAAAGAGAAAAGGGGCACAGTGTCTGTTAGTAAACCTTTAGGGAGAGAAGGGGGAAGAAGCCACAATGCCTCTGAGATTTAAGGGACAGACTTGGGTACTCCCAACAGAGACATTTCTGTGTGTGCATAAGCCTTTATTTTTCATGACTCAACAGATTACGCAGCTAACTTACTCTTTGTTCTCTCTTCAACTCTGCTCTGAATCAAGCTTAATCTTTTAAGCAGAAGAAAAAAATAAAAAATAAAAGGTCACCTACCAGCAATTAAACTAAAACCTGGACTCAATGCGTCACATGAAAAGGATGCTTGCCACACTCTTCTTTGATTTGCGAGTCATTGCTCCAACAATAGATTTTTGTTTTTTATATTGTTGACACACCTGTGGAAGAACAATATCAGGGAATGCACTCTGCCCTTTCTCAGTACTCAGCCCAAGGAGGCCAGACATCCATGGCCAAGGGCAAGCTTGCTCTTTCTACATCACACACTCCGTCTCCAGTAAAAATCATCTCCTATCACTAGCATTCCTGCCAAGTTACCCATTTAGAACTGTCTCTTTCTTTTTCACACAAAGCCATATGTGAATGTAAAGGAGAGGATGTACTTAAATCCATCAGAATTATTTCATCTCAAAAATGGAAGATCTGCCTTGAAAATTCCTGAACAGTACCTTCTAACTCATTAGCATTTGCCAATAACTTAGTTTAGATATAACTAAGATATCTTAGTTATAGAAAATAAGATATATTTCTAGGGATGTACTGAAGACACTATATTTACATGACTGACTGTTTTGTTCCAACTTGTTGGAAAGAACTGTAATTAACTCCTATGGCTAGAAAATAGGAAAATCTCAGGAAATCCTCATCATTTGAGATGCTACTGCTTCAAACATAAAAATAATTCAACTTTCATTGAAGATTATCTTTGTAGCATGTTTGAAAATGGAACATTGCAAAGAAAATGAATAACAATGTTCAGGGAAGATCTTTAAACCACTTAAGACATACAGTGTTTTAAATATTACCTATTTGTAAAGGAGAATAATCTACAACACTATTCACACAGAAAGGCAGGATGCAGGTTTAATGAGCATGATGGATAGCTTGTTGTGAGTTTGCTAGTCATTCCCATTGGTTTTCTAAACTTGTGAGATTTTGCTGTAATTGCAGACCCCTACACACACCCTCACCTACAGTCGCACAAGTATATAAACAACTTACCAACCTACGCATTTTATTTGCCAACACCTACACCCTATCAGCAAGTAGTTTTTCCAGGTTCAAGAAAATAAAATAACTAGTCCTTTCTTTCGATCCACGATAACAACTCTCTCTATATTTAAGTTGTAAATGGACGACTCCCCAAACTGCTTTTTCATAATTATATAACTATAATTTTAGCAGTAGAAAATTAAAAGAAAAAATAGTTCCTGCTTGACTAAGTAATGTGTAAAAGAGATTTCCCTCTTCCCTGAGCCTGTAGATTTCAGCATACAGCAGAAATGATCAGAATCCATTCTTTAAAAAAATACGCCAAGATTCATTTACAAAATTCTAAATAAATAATATGCTTTCTTAAAATATTATTTTCAGATGTTGGGTTGTATAAGCAACCTGCAGATGAAATTTGAAGGCAGCTCCTCTCAAGATATAAGCATGAGAGGCATATATTAAGAATCTTCCCAGCCCAGGACCAGCAGATGATGAAATCGGACAGATTGGCTGGCATCATCTCCCCTATTCTGGGTGCTTGTCTCATGCAATCTGCTCCCACGGGGCTGAGCCACTGCCTTGTTCTAAAAACATCTACCACACACACACCACCTCCGATCCTGGAAACTGAAGAACTCTACACTGTGGTAAACATTTGTTCTCTGAAGTTTTCTTTACTAAACTTTTAGGATTCATATTTACCACATGCTGAGAATGTACCAAATGCACAACATTCAGAATATTTCCTCCATTACTATCCACAATAGTTCAAAAATATTTGTTCAACAAACTTCTATTGAGCACCTGCTATGTGCCATGCGCCACGGCAGGTATGAGAGGTGTGAAGCTGAAATGGGACTGGTGTTCTCTCACTCTCAAACATGCTTGTTTGTTTGCTTTTGTGCTGGGGATCTAACCCCAAGCCTCACACATGCTAGGCAAACACTGTACCCGTGAGCCGTACCCCCAGTCTATACGCCTCTCTTAAAGGAGAGCGACACATATGCAAAAAACAGTGTCACAAATACAACATGAACCGGGTGACGGGAGAAAAGAAGGCAGCACGCTCACTGCCTGGAAGACTGAGGAAGCCACACTGAAGACCCTGGATCTGGGCTGGGGCCAGCGGGGAGGAGGGCAGAAAGTGCTGCAGGCACACCAAAGCCCTGAGGCCTGTCTGGGAAGGGAAAGCCAGAACAACAAGAGGAAGCGCGCAGACATGCTCAGGCCGAATGACAGGCAGGGCAGGGAGGATTTTGAATGTCATGCTTTTATTAGATAGAAAGCAATGAGAAACCATGAAAGGCCAAGGAAGAGTAGTCAATTATATAATACACAGTGAATTGTATCATATCATCATGGCAGAGTTTGGAGGAAGGATTGAATAGGCTGAGAAAGTCAGGATTTGAAATGGAGCTGTGGCAACATGGAGAGGAGGAGAGAGCTGTTCTAGAGATGAGATGAGTGGGACTTGGGGATTTCTGAATTCCGGAGGTGAAGAAAAAGGAGGAGCACAGGATGCATCCAATGACCACAATCACAGTGACAGGAGAGATGACTTTCGGGCTCCAGTAATGGGAATGCAGGAAGAGAGGCAAGTGTGGGTGAGGAGACAAGCCCGGCAATGACTACTGAGTGGGCTGGCTGGGAGGAAGCTCGGGGGGTGCAGGTTAAGGCCAGGGCTTCAGTGCTGAAGGAAAAAGCAGCCATATGATAGCAGGAGACAGTCAGGGGAGAAATGGTGGTCCTGGGAGTCAACAGATGTGACAGAGTGACCTGGATGGTGATATGCTATGGCGGCTTGTATGGAAGAGCATAACCCAATCAGATAGCATGTACTTCGGGGGCAATGAGTTTGGACAGCTAACTCAAGAGTATCTGGATACTCTTTTTCCCAGTGTTGCCTTCAGTGAGAGATCCGCGACTCTGCTAAGAGCCTGCGGGAAAACTCATACTTCGCCGATGAAAGGAACAGACACAGCTGGCGTATGGTCCTCCTGTCTTCTTTGAATGAGAATTGATGCCTAAAAGTCCTCTGAGCCAACCTGTCACCCACAAAGTGACAAAAAGCCAATACATGGGTGATGGCACTGAGGTACAAAGACGGAAAGCCCCACTTCCGGCCCCAGGGATGGGGGCATTTCAGGCAAAGTCCAAAGAATAACAGTAACATCACAGGAAAATTGGGCTCCCAGTAAATCCAGAGAAAGATGTTCGTTCTAAGAACAGGCCGAGAGTAGAAACCGTGCCCTGCTGTTTCCTCACACCAGCACAGTGCCTGGTATGTCGCAGACGCACGCCATGCACTTGCTCATTTGGCAGACACTGAGCAGGTAAACAGTCGAAGGGTTTGATGAAAGGCCCACAGAGCTGGGTGAGGACAGTTAGGCTGGGCAGTGAGAGCAGGCTGGCCTGTGACAGAGGTCTCTGGTCACAGTGAGGTGGGAAGGATGCTGGCTAAGGGGCGGAGAGAAAGACAGGCTGACTGTGCTGTCTGCAGTTATGGCCCCAGGTGCCAGAGAATGGAAGGCGGAAATGCTGCTTAGAGAGAAAACAAATTAAAGCCAATATATTGGCCATGTCCATTCATCGGGGGAATGGCAGAGGCAGTGGTTGAGGCCTTGCATTTCAGGCGATGTATACTGTAATGCTGTGAAAGAAAGTGTCATCCTCAAAAGCCCAGAGCTTCAAATCCCACCCAGGAGCCCTTGGGGGACACAAGGCATCTTGTAATGCAGTGCTTACTCAGCCTTACTGGGTGGAAAACCACAGCTCCGCACACGGTCTTGGATCTTCTGCTTCTTCCAGCCTAACTATGGCTGAGTTCAATCTGTGAGAACTGATTGCAAAGGCAAAAGAAGGACACTGGACAAGAAAGAACCAGCCACTGCAAGGTTCCAGAAGATGCATCCTTGCACAAGGTGGTACAGTATTGTTTCAGGGAGCTTTCTAGAAAAAAAGATGGCCCAGCAGCCAGAAACGGCCCACAGGTGGAAGAAACTTCCCATCTAACAAGTGTTCATAGAATTCCCCCCAAAGTCTCTCAGCCTCCTAAATTTTCCTGCTTATTTCCTCCTCACACACCTTTCTCCCTACATGGTTCCAGCCAGTACTTCCACCTCCCTACACAAATTCAATAAAGGAAATAAATCTAATGATATTTTGTGTGGCCCTTTTTGCAACCAGAGATATATATACGACACGCATATGCCAGAATCGCACGGAGAAGGAAATAAAGTCGTCATCCAGCACAGAGGGCCTCTGCAGCATGTGGGGCCTGCTCATTTTCCAATACCAAGACTTATTTTCTACGTCTTAAATAATATCTAAATGTTCCCCTTAAGGAAGAACGACATTTTCAAATGTTAATTTTATACATATCATTCTAAGAGAGTTCTACCAAATCGCTGGAGAAACTAATCTAAATTTCAACAGACTAACCATGAGCTCCAGTTAAAACAGCGTTAACGCTTGATCTGCATCAGCCACAGAGGGACAAAGCCCTGACTAGATACAGCGCCACCTGTTGACCACACACTGAAACACAGCTGATGGTCCATTTTTAGCATATTCAGGTTCACGTGTCTTCCAGATACACAATTTATTTCCTGCGAACTGATCTTTAACGTTTTAACACGTTTAATAGAATCAAAGGGAGAATGAATGCTAGAAAACACTGGCAAGATATCCTGCCTCCATTCTTTTAACGTTATATCTTGTAACTCTATTACAAGGAATCTCATTGTTATAATCTTTGTATTTACTCACTGATCCATTAAATGTGCATTGCCGAGCACCTATATACGCTTCAGCATGTGTCTGGTAAAGAAGACTGGCCTGGCCCTGGCCCTCTTGGAGCTTACTGGTTTTCTGGATTCTGGGCACTTCTCTTTTCCACCATGGATACCTCACTCAAAGCCACTGGCATTATTGCAACAACCTCTTCACTGGTCACCTGTTTTCATTCATGACCCTCCACAATCTCTCCTCTACACAGCACAAAGGGAATGCTTTAAAGCTCGAGCCACGTGCCTCCCCTGCTCTTAACCCCCATCCAGAGCAAAGTCCAAAGTCCTTACTGCCTAAGACCTGGCCTCCTTCCTTCACCACCCCAACCCCCTCAGCCCTCATCACCACACCAACCAGGCCAGCCTCCTTGAGCTGCCTCAACTTGAGAAGCCCCAGGGCCTATGTTCTTGGTGTTCCCCTACCTGGACACTCTTCCCTCAAATACCAGCATGACTCTCTCTGGGCCTTTGCTCAAATAACTCCTTAACAGTGAGGCCTTTTCTAACTGTTTCTCATGAAATCACAAGGCCTCACCACCCTACGCTGTGAACCGATCCTGTTTTCTTTTCCTCCCAAGTACTAATTGCTTTCATAGCATACATGGGTACTTGCCTGTTTGTTAGGGTCTTGCCAACTAGAACACAAGCTCACTGAGGGAAGGGACTTTGTTTTGTTTACTTTAAACAGTGTATGTCACCCATCTGTGTAATAAAATCTCACTCGTTTCTGGTGTATCTCTCTCACGCTCCAGACCCTGGAGAAAACAGATAATGAGAAGCCCTCACACCAACTCTTCGGTCTAGAATAGAGAAGAGCTTGTCCTATGTACATTTTGGAGTAAGGCCAGTTCGTGATTGTGCTCTGTGCTCACATAGGCCATAGATTTGGTTTAACAGTCTCAGTCACCGATTTTAAATTCTTAATAATTTTTAGATAACAGAACCTGCATTTTCATCTTACTGTGAGCCCCACAAACTTTGTGGCCATCCCTGTTCTGATGATTTGCAGTAAGCAGTGTATGAATAGCCCACTCACAACATCACTGAAAGATGTACAGTTCATGTAGCGCATCACCATTTTTGCAATTCATAGCTACCAGCTATTGCATCACTAGCAATTCAAGGAAGCAAGCCTGTGGGATTTTTGTTCCCTTCAGACTAGGAATCTAGTCCTGGCAGCCTTACAGGGAGTTCTCCCCTCTCACCAGGTCACAGCTCAGAATTCCCCACCACCAATGTCAATGCCCATGCATGCCAAGAGAGAAACAGTAACAGACACGGATAAAATTGCAAAACTGATGACTCTAGACTAGCTTAAATTTAAAATAGATAGGAGAGTTTCATTCTAGTGGGAAAGGGAAATGGGCTGTGGTTTTGGATTAGATGTTGCTGGGAGGGAAAAGAGAGGACTGAACCCAGGAATGGGGATGGTCAAGAGTAGGGTGCAAAGCAGGAAGCAGAGCAGAAAGGTGAGGGAGGATTATAACACATCTCTGAAGCTCAGGACCCAGCAAATGGAGCCTTGTGCTTTCCTGGACATGGAGAAGAGACATACTATAGTAAAGAGAAGGGCCATGGACATACCACTGCCCTCTGCTGGCTCCTGGGGGGACTGCTCTGTGTGCGCAGCTTTTTCTAGCTGGAGAGATACACACCGGGGTTGGGGGGCGGAGGTGTTAAGAAGTGGACAAGCAACACTCTCACCCAATTTCTTTTAACACAGCGAAGTACTGAACAGTGTAGTCTAGCTGCTTCGAAAATTTAGGGGAGGGGAAAAGCCTGAGGTAGATGAGCGTTTACCAGATGAAGACAGATTTGAATTTGTTTTTGAAGGACAGGAAGGATTCAGAGGCAGATGGAAGGAGATTAGAGGTGAGAGAAAAAGCTTCCAGACAAAAACACATCGAGATGAGAACAGAGAAGCCTGAGCTGAACTAATACCCTGAATATAAAAAGTCTATATCTAGATAAGGACAAATGATGCTTTTCCTCAGACAAAAAATAAAACCAACATCTAAAGAGCAAAGGAATTTCTTGAGACAAGGCAGACACATAAGGAGTTGAGAGATGTGCAAGTCAGGATGTCTCATTTTGTGCACTCCTGTGAAACAGAAAGTAGGCATCCAAATGCAAAAAATTCACTAGGGGAAACAGTGATGCAATTGAGACCTGTAAGACAATAGTTACCTGTGGCCACCCCTGAGTTTATAAAGCTCCCCATATCCAGACCACACCAAGGCCCATGACATCTGTGCTGGGGATGCAGTTCAGTGGCAGAGAGCTTGCCTAGCATGCTTACAGCCCTGGGTTTGAGCCCTACCAATAGAAAGAGAGAGAGAGAGAGAGAGAGAGAGAGAGAGAGAGAGAGAGAGAGAAGGAAGGAAGGAAGGAAGGAAGGAAGGAAGGAAGGAAGGAAGGAAGGAAGAAAGGAAGAAAGAAAGAAAAAAAGAGAGAAAGAAAGAAAGAAAGAAAAAGAAAGAAAGAAAGAAAGAAAGAAAGAAAGAAAGAAAGAAAGAAAGAAAGAAAGAAAGAAAGAACGAAAGAAACTCATCCATGGCATAAGAATCTGTGGGGTAGGACCCTAGGGACTCCATGAGCACCGGCAGCTCTGTTTGTGGAGAGACCTCTGGCTCTCTCCCCAGGACAAGTATTCTTTCTGATAAAGTGCACTTTCCTTTCCTAGTGACAGTGGATTTCAAACTTTAGGGAATATAAGATATACCTGGGTATTCATCAGAGTGTAGACAGCAGGGCCTATCCCCCATGATGGTGACAAAGTAGGTCCGTGTGTTTTTTCTGTTTTGTGGTACTGGAGATGGAACCCAGGGCCTTTGCACTGAGTTGCATCTCCAGCCTTTTTTTTTGGTTTGGTTTTTTTTTTGGTTTTTTTTTGTTTTTTTTTTGAGAGAGGGTCCCCCTAAGCCACTAAGTTGCTCAGGCTGGGCTTGAACTCATGGTCCCCCTGCCTCAGCCTCCCAAGTGCTGCAATTATACACATGGGCCACTGCACCCAGCGTAGGTCTTTGGTTTTAATCTGCATTTCTAAAAACCCCCAGCCCTATCCCAGGGGATTCTAATATAGGTGACTCTGGGATCCTACACTGTAATGCTCTTTAAACTGTCTCCCAAGCCCCTGGCTAACTCTAATGCCAACTCCTACATGCCAGGTCCAGTTTTCTAGGCCTTCAGGAGCAACTTTGGAGAAACGTCCATGAGGCTTTCAGTCCCACCTTGATTCTTTCTCACCCAGGAGCACTGGATATTCATACCAAGGAGGATTTGAAGGATACCCTGTCTCAGTCCCTTCGGGATGCTATAACAAAATAGCACAAATTGGGCTGCTTATAAACAACAGAAATATATTGCTCACAGTTCTGGAGCCTGGGAAGTCCAGGACAAAGGCACCAGCAGATTGGGTGATGGTGGGGCCCTACTTCCTGGTTGATAGATGGCCCTTATTACTGTGCCCTGTCCCAGTAGGAGAGGCAGCCTTCTGGGGTCTGTCTTATAAAAGCACTAATTTCACCATACTTGGGATTGAATCATGCATCCTAGGCACTCAGTCTACCCCTAAGCTATACCCCTGACCTCTGAGGCCTCTTTGATGAGTGAGTACTAATCCCGTTCAGGGGACCTGCACCTTCACGACCTAATCATCTCCCAGTGGCCACACCTCCTAAGATTGCCACATTGGTGATCAGGTTGCAACACAGGAATTTGGAGGTGGAAGAAGACACAAAAATTCAGACCAAGCTCAAGCAAGTGAGTTTTAGGCAGAACATAAATCATCTCGGCCCTCAGTCTAATACCTAACTGAATGTGACCATTTCTGTCAAGCTTTGGTTTATAAATGCAAGAGATAAGAACCCCCAACTTTCCTAGATGGAAGCTCGGGTTGTAATGGCCATGTGAGCTCCTGTGGCTCACAGAGTCGGCAGTGATGAATTCAGGTTGTGAGAGGAATTCAGCCTCCATGGAGGCTAAAATGAGTGAAGTCCTCTCAAACTGATTTATTCATTCGACAGAGGCTAGCTACATAGTGCCTGCACTGCGCCAGATGCCAGAACCCCAACAGAGAACAAAACTGATCCATGGCCTTGCTCCCTACATTCTAGCAGTGAAAGACAGAAGATTTTTTTCAAATGGTAATAAGAGCTCTATGAGAACAGAATTGGGAGAGAGTGATTGGAATGTAGGAAGTGGGTACTTTAGACAGGATGATCCGGGAGACTCTCTGAGAGGGGACATTCAAGCTAAGAACTGGATATCAAAAAAGAGACAGGCAGGTAAGGATCTGAGGGAAATCTCACTTGCATGTGGAATCTAAAAATGTCCAACTCACTGGGCCTATTACAGGCATATGCCTGTAATCCCAGCACTTTGGAGACTGAGGCAGGAGAATCATAACTCAGTAAATAAATAAGTCAAACTCATAGAAATAGAGAGTAGAAGAGTGGCTGCCAGGTGAGAATGGTGACAGGAACAATGGCCACGCTAGACAAAGCATACAAATTTTCATTTCTACGATGAGTGAGTTCCAGAGACCTAATGGAAACTATGATAACGCTGGTTCACAATACTGTATTGCATACTTAAAATGTTCTAAGAGAGTATTCTGAAGAAACAGAAAAAAGGCAATGGTGTGAGGGAGTAGATATGTTCCTCTACTTGGTTCTAATAATATTTTCACAATATATACATATAGCAAATCACCATACCGTATACATTAGACATACGCAATTTTGTCAGTTGTACCTCAATAAAACTGAAAAAAATTTTAAAATAAAAATAAATCAAGAGTAAATGTTAGAGGAGGCCACTGTTTTGGACTAACCTCCTACCATAGGCTTTAACAGACCAGGCTAAGAATAAAAATGGAGACTTTTAACCAAGATACCCTAGACAATGAAGAAAGAAGCTCCTCCCCACCCCAAAGCCAAAATTAAAAAGGCTCTGAAGGCCAAGAAGACAGCACTGAAAGGTATCCACAGCCACAGAAACAAAGAAAAGAAAGGAAGGAAGGAAGGAAGGAAGGAAGGAAGGAAGGAAGGAAGGAAGGGGAAGAATGAAAGAGAGAGAAGATCCACAGGTCACCCAATTTCTGATGACCCTGAACTCACCATGTGGCTCTATAGGCAGCCCAAATACCATTAGAAGGGCACCCCCAGGAAAAAGAAGTTTATTATATGTCTTGGTGTGGATTTATTTTGGTTATGAGTAATTGGGGTTCTATATGCCTCACTTATCTGTATATCAAGTTCTTTTCTCATACTTGGGAAGTTTTCCATCATTACTTCTGTAAGTAATCTTTTCAGATCCTTCGTATTGTCTCCTGCTTTTTCATTCACTCCTATCACTCTTATATTGTTCCTCTTTGCATCATCTTGCAGATGTAGTAGTGATATTTCATATTCTCTAGCTATTTTTAAGAGGTCTTTCTTTTCATTCTCATTAATTGCTGACCTGTCTTCTAGTTCTGAGATTCTATCTTTGCTCTCACTCATTCGGCTCTGTATACTTTCCAGCGAGTTTTTTATTTCTTGGATATCTTTATGGCTCTGTTTCATGGGCTCCATTTCTTTGCTAAGTTGTATATTCAAATTTTTGATTGTTTTTCTTAGTTCCTCTGTTTTTTTTTATGTGTGTCTACCCTGAACTCACTAAGCAAATCTTTCATTATGTTGGTCATCTCTTTCCTGATCTGGTCTATTACCTCTAGCTTGATGTTCTCTATTGCTGCACCTATCTGTTTTTCAACTTCTGTTGCTATCATCTCTGAGAGTTTGATTGGGTGGCTTCTGAATTCCTCGATGTCATTGTCCTCTGTAATTATTCTGGGTGGGCTGGGGGTCTGGGGTTGTGTTTTGCCTCTATGTCTGGTCATTTTCTTTGTATACATCTGTACTTTATCCTTCTTGGCTTGTTCTCCAAGTTGGTTTGATATTTTCTTTGTACGAGGTTACAAAAAGATAGGTAATAGCGTCCTCCTCGGGAATGTCTGTTTTTGCGGTTTTTTCTAGGTATATGTATTTCTTGGCTCTTATGACCTTTGTTCCTCCAGGGTTATCTTCAAAGACAAGGTCGAGGTTGGCTCTACTTGGTAATGGTGGTTTCGGAGAGGGGAAGGGAAAAGAGAGTGACAAAGAAAAGGCTAAAAGAGGGACAATGGGAGAAGAAAGAAGAAAATAGACAAATATACAAACAGGCAAAAAAAAAATGGCTGGGGAAAGAGCAGAGGACAGTGTTACTCATGTTGAGACCCCGACCTTATGCATATACTTTGATGGATCCAGACCCTGCCAGTGGGCGGGCTGTCTCTGTGCCCCGGGTGTAGCCACCTGGGGCAGATGGTGGGGGCTGGGCCTAGCCAGGCCCGCCAAGCTCTCTCACCTCACTCCGCCGTATTCTGTGGATTAGGAGGTTGCCCGCGCTGTTCACTGGCTGCCCACCCAAAGCCAGGCAGGTCCCTGCAGCTAGCAGTCCAGTTAGGGAACCTCCAGGACCGGCTCTGTGCCCCGGGTATGTCAGGAAAAAGAAGTTTAACCACTATGTCTACATCAAATTCTCCCTGACCAATGACAGCCATGAAGAAGACAGAAGACAACACTCTTGTGCACACTGTGGCTACCAAGACTGACAAGCTCCAGATCCAACAAGCTGTGGCAAGCTCTGTGACATTGACATGGCCAAAGTCAATACCTTGGTCAGGCCTGATGGGGAGAAGAAGCCATGTGCTCAGGTAGCTCTTGATTATGATGCTTTGGGCATTGTCAACAAATTTGGCACTATCTAAACTGAGTCTAGCTGGCTAATTCTAAATATACAGCTTTTTACTATTAAAAAAAGAGGAAGAGGCTGGGGATTTAGCTCAGTGCTTAGAGTGCCTGCCCAGCAAGCACAAGGCCCTGAGTTCAATCCTCAGCACAGAAAGAAGGAAAGAAGGAAGGAAGGAAGGAAGGAAGGAAGGAAGGAAGGAAAGAAAGAAAGAAAGAAAGAAAGAAAGAAAGAAAGAAAGAAAGAAAGAAAGAAAGAAAGAAAGAAAGAAAGAAAGAAAGAAAGAAAGAAAGAAAGAAAGAAAGAAAGAAAAAAAGAGAGAAAGAAAGGAAGAAAGAAAGAAAGAGAAAGAGAGAGAGAAAAGAAAAGAAATGAAGAAAGGAAGGTAGGAAGGAAAGAAGGAAGGAAATAAAGAGGAAGAATCAAAAGAGTCACTAACGTGGGAGTGTCACATCACCTATTTAGAAACTAAACTGCTGGTCTGACCTTCAGAGAAACAAGAATTAGAGCAACAACCATCACATTTTCCAGATAGGCCAACTTTGTTTGGCACGATAATGAAGTTCTTTCTGCTGTAGTCCTTACATAAAAGAAGTAACCTAAAATAACCTGATACTAATCCCTATGGTTCTGCCTTCCTATCCCTGACTTACAAAAAGTAGCTTTGACATGAAGAATCTGCTTTTTTGTTCTTTCGTTTCTGCTTTCCTTAGCCTTCTCTGTCTATAAAACCAATCTCTTCTGCTCAACCCATCAGAACAATTATTTTATTTTTATGGAATAAAACATTGCCAGTTCTAGAATTAAAATAAAGCCAGGGCTGGGGTGTGGCTCAGAGGTGGAGCTACATGTGGGAGCCCTCACATGTGGAAGCCCAAAATGCAGTTCCCAGCACCATTAAATAAATAAATAATAAGACTTGACAAATTAAATAAATAAATAAATAAGACACGAAGGTACTTGGCTACTGTAATCCTAACATTCTGGGAGGCTGAGACAGGAGGACAGCTTGCACACTGCCATACAATTAGGTCTCTGTTGGATGGTTTCAAGTTTGGGAAGCTCCCAAACCCTTTTTCCCTTGTTCAAGATTCCTGAAAGTATGTGAAGCAGATGCAGTAAGATGTGCTTCCAGAATGGAATCTGACCTTGAAGCCAAACAACCTCAGGTTTTGGTTTCGCCTTTGTTATGTTTTAGTTGGCAGGTTATTGAAACTCTCTGAGATTTATTTTCCATATCTGTAAAATGGGAATAACATAGGATGCCTTGTTCACTAGATTGTTGTGAGCATTATGTGAGGAAAAATATAGATGATCTACTACAGCAGCTGGTACATAATACTAAATGCATGTAAATGCTTTTCTTATTCAAGAATCTTCATTTGTCTAATTTAAGACATTGATGTTAAACAGAAAATACCTCTGGAGTAGCCACACTGTAAAATGTTACTAGTCAATTTTACTTTAGTGTGAATGACTGTACAAGTCCTCCTCCAAAGCTCCACAAAGTTGGATGACAGAGAGAGAGAGCAAGGAAGAGGAGGAAGAGAGAGGAAAGAGAGACAATAAAGAGAAAAATAGATGCAGAATAAGGCCTATAGCCTCTGAAATCTTCAGTGCTTAAATTCTTTAAAAACTGTTAATAAAGGAAATAACCCAGAATTCCAGCATTTATCCTGCCTTTCCTGTACGAACTGCATTTCAAGGTAACTAAATGTGGATGCAAGAAGTTTTTCTTCTGAGGGATCCTGGCTAAGCCACAGAAGCAATGATAGAACTGGGCTATTACCACTTTCAACCTCTAATGAATTAATCATCAAGCGCTATTCACACCACAAAAACAGAGAGAACCGAGGTTTTGCGTCTCCTGATAGAAGTGTGCACACCAATTATGAGGTTAAATCTTTCGATCTAACCATCAGTTTCATGTTAAACACAGTGGAACCTGTTAAACACTGTAGAAAAGCCGTCGGCAAAATCCAGACAGTGGGAAACTCTGTTGGAGAGATCACCTCATTTCTTCAACAAATAAATTGCCAGGCAAGATAAAGAGCATGCTGGAAAGCTTGCACATTAAAAAAGATTTAAGAGGTACCCCAGTGAATAGTCACGTACAGACCTATCAAAAATTCCTGATTCAGACAGACCAACCATAAAAGTAAAAGATTATGATAAAAATCAGTGAAATTTGTTGGAATATTTGATAAGACTAAGGAATTGTTGCTAAATCTGGAGGTGTGGTAATAGTTTTATGGTTATATTTTGAGGAGACCACCTTTTGGAGATATACATTAGTATATATATGTATATATATGTGGCATATGTCTATATTTATACTTGGCATTTAGAAATGCCAATTATCACCCTTGGCATTTGAGAAAAGAGTAGAAGCAAGAAAGTTCCTCTCTTCTTGCCCTTCTCTCCTGAAGCAGGTCATAAGATCCTCACTAGAAGGAGACCTCTAAACACAGAGGGAAGGAAAATGCTTTGAAGACACAGGACACAGACACGGAATCTAAACAAACAGACCTCGCTGACTTCCTCCAAGTTTATTGGCATTAGATCATACCCCTTTGGCCAGATGTACTTCTCCACAAAGGCCGCCTTTCATCAAAGCTAAGCATAAAAATATACAAGTTTTCCTGTCCCTTCGGATCTTCATTTCTTTATGAAGGTTCCCAGGTCACAGTAAATATTAAATAGGGGGTTAGTGGCATAGCTCAGTCTTTGCATGCATTTCTCGTGTTCATCTTTCTTAGCTATGAACCTAGCTAAGACAGATGAGAAAAAGAAAACCTTCCACCCTTACAGAGGTTTTGAGCTTTTAAAAAAAATAATAAAATAGTGATAAAACTAAAATAAAATCCAACTTTTTTAAACTTCATAATTTTCCCTAAGCTGCTTCCTGCACACAATTCACTGGTAACCACGCGTTCCATGAGTTACAGGCATTTAAAAGCTTTGATAGGGAGATGATATTGTTGTTATTACTATTATTGTTAACAGCTAATATTTATTGATAGCCTACACAGTTTGACTAAAGACAGGCCAGTAAAATGTAAAACCAAAAGAAAACTACTAAAATTGCACTGATGGAGCTGGGGATTTAGCTCAGCGGTAGAGCACCTGCCTAGCAAGTGGAAACCCCTGAGTTCGATCTCCAGTACACTTCCCCCCAAAAAAGAAATAAAAAAGAAATCATACTGGGGGCAAAAAACCAGACAAACCACCCAACATGTTACAAAATGGGGGCAAGCCAAGAGCAATTCCCGTAAGAGCAGGAGCAAGACAAGGGCATCTGCTCTCAAGGCTCTTATTCAACATGGTACTAAAAGTCTCAGCCAGACAATCAGGCAAGAGAAAGAAAGCGAAGGTGTACTGACAGGAAGGGAAGAGGATTATGATTCCATTCACAGAAAATCCAGAGGATTCGACCCAGACTTTTAGAACCGATAACTAAATTCAGTAAAGCAGCAGGACACAAAGTGAGCATACAAGAATCAGTAGTTTTTCCATACACCAATAACGAATTTGACAGGAAATAAATCATTAAAGCAATTCCATTCACAAAAGTTCCTAAATAACCAAATAACTAGGAATAAACTCAACCAAGGGAGTAAAAGAACCCCTCCAATGAAAATTTCAAAACACCGATGAAAAAGACACTAAAAAACAGAAAAACTTCCCATATTTATGGGTTGAAGAGAATTATTATAATGAGGTATGGTTGAAAAATATGGTGAACGTTTACATTTTTAAAAAATTTGCTACATTAAAAAACATATTTCCATGAATCCCCCTCGAAATGTTCCCCCGCACTTCAGACACACGTGTGCCGTCATTCTTGCCACTTTCTGAAGCAGTTCCGGAAGGCCTCTGTCGGGTCTGCAGTTGCACGGCTGTGGCTGCCTCTGTGTCCTAAATTCATTCAAAATATTTACCTTTCATGGTCATTTGGACTTTAAGAAAAAGCTAGAAGTCACACTGTGCCAGATCTGATGAATAAAGTAGATCAGGACACACCGTAACGTTTTTATGAGCCTGCCTTCGCGTTGGATGGCACTTGGCAGCAGCCTTCGCCGTATTTTTTATCACACCTCGTAAAGACACAAAAGAGGACTTGCAGAGCTCCTTCAGAAAGTGGCAAGAAGAGGATTAAAAAAGAATGAAGATGTGTTACGTACATGTACCACCTCCCCACGATGAATGTAATCAGTATGTACTGTAAACATCTACTAGCAAAAACGAACTTTTTAAAGAATAAGTCTGTTCAAAGTGAAGGGAAGTATTTGGGGCGAGATTAATGGCAATTCGTATTTTATTGTAGTAATTTTGTTGTGGCTGTTGTTGTTTAGTTTTCTGAGGCAGGCTTTCACTATGTAGTTCAGGCTGGCCTCGAACTCACGGTGACCCTCCTGCCTCAACCTCCCACACGTGAGGATCACAGGCGGGCAACACCATGCCCAGCTGTAATGATGTTTTTAAATTTAAACATTCGCTGCATATTTTGACCATCCCTTGTGTTAAAATAGCTATACTACCAAAGCAATCTACAGGTTCAATGCAATCTCTATCAAAAGTGGTATTCTTCACAGAACAATAAAAACAATCCTAAAATTTATGTGCAAGTACAAAAGACCCCAATAGCCAAAGCAATCTTGAGGCAAGAAGAGCAAAGCTAAAGGCATCACAATATCTGACTTCACAATGCACCGCAGAGCTGTAGTAACCAAAACAGCACAGCACTGGCATAAAAGCAGATTCACAGAACAACGAAACAGAATAGAGAGGCCAGAAATAAACCCACACTTCTACAGACAACTTCTTGACAAATGCAAAAAATTTACATTGTAGGAAAGGCAACCTCTTCAACAAATGGTCCTGGGAAAATTGGATATCTGCATGCAGAAAACAAAAACTCGACTCCTCTTAGCCAATACAAAAAAAATCAACTCAGGGGTTAGGGATTTAGTTCAAGAGGTAGAGCGCTTGCCTAGCAAGTACAAGGCCCTGAGTTCGATCCCCAGCACCCCCTACACACAAACATCAACTCAAAATGAATCAGAGACCTAACTACAAGATCTAAAACTACTAGAAGAAAGTATGGAGAAAATATTGCACAGGCAGTGATTTTCTGGATGGAACCCCCAATGCACAGGAAACAAAAGCAAAAATTGACACCTGGGATTACATCAGATAAAAAGTTTCTGTACAACCAAGAAAACAACAGAGTAAACAGACAATTGACAGCAAATATCTGTCAACTATTCATCTGACAGAGGGTTCATATCCAGACTATATAACTCAGAAAACTTCATTAAAAAATAACACAGTTAAAATGGGCAACTGATCTGAATATATTTCTCAAAAGAAGAAATATAAATAGCCAACAAATATTTTTAAAATGCTCGGTATCATTAGGCATCAGAGAAATGCAAATCAAAACTATAATGAGATCCCATCTCACTCAAATTAGAATGACTGTTAAACAAACAAACAAAAAGCCTGGCAAGGATGAAGAGAAAAGGAATTCTTACAGGGGGAATGTGAATCAGTACAACCGTGTTGGAGAGCAGTATAGAGGTCAAAAAACTAAAAATGAAAGCTGGGGGATAAAAGACCTATCATATGACGCAGCTATCCTTCTTCTGGGTCTATCTAAAGTAAATAAAATCACCATGCCAAGGAGATACCTGCATGCCACGTTTATTGTGGCGCTGCTCACCATAGCTAAGGCGCAGAATCAGTACAGGTTTCCGGGAACAGAAGGATAGATAAAGAAAATGTGGTATATTCACACATTGGTGTAGTTTTCAGCCATAAAGAAGAATGAAATTCAGTCACCTGCAGCAAAAGGGACAGAACTGAAGGATATTGTGTTATGTGAAATAAACCAGGCACAGAAAGACAAATGTTCCATGTTTCACTTCATGCATTCTCTTCAGGGTGGCTAAAAAAAAGCTGACCTGAAAGTAGAATAGTGATTACTGGAGGGAGCGGGTTGATCAATACATGCTGTATTTATATAAAAAAAAAATCAACTGAACCTCATTAATATGTACAATGAATATGTGTTAATAAAACGAAAGTTTTTAAAACTAAAATTTAAAAACAGAAAGGCAAGAAGTAGTCACTCACTATGAGTTCCCTGAATTTCCATCTCCTGTAGACCAGTGTCAGCTCCTGAAGCGCCTATAAATTACTTCCTGCCAAGTCTCCCTCGGGTAATCCAAGCACCTGACAGGCATCCTACTGTAGTGTGGTATTGAGCCCACGTTTGAGTCTACCGCCTGGCTCCAATGCTCCACTTGCTCATTATTTAGTTTCTCAGTATCATTTTTGTATTCCTTAAAATGAGAATAGTAGTAACAGTTCTACCACATATCATTGATGTGAGAATTATTTAATTGTTTAGTAAAATGCTTGGCACTGGAGGACATCTTCATCTCTAGCAATGTGATACACCAGAGACTCCGAATAACCTTGCTGCTAAAAAACAAAAATCAAAACAGGTAATAGACATTTAATTTTAAAAAAATATATCCATGAAATGACGAAAAAAATAACTATGTATATCCTGATTTTGGCTTCTAGTAGCATTCCCCACAAAAAGAAACCAGGACTCCCGAGAGGTCGGGCAGATTGCAGAGGTAAGGCGGGAAGGCTGCAGAGTGAGCTGGGACCTGTTTGTCATGCTCGCAAACAAGAAATGTTCAAAGGTTAATGGAATGATAACAAAAGGACATAAAATCAGTTGAAGGGGATTCTACTGGCCTAATTGTGACATTATAAAGATCAAAAAGTATAATGAAATGATAAAAATTGACTATATAAAAACTCCAAAGTCCATAATACTGAAAAAAGGTAATGTCAGAGTGACTCATTTGTTACTATCTAAAGAAGCTTTTAAACCAAATTCTTGTTTTGTGAATTGGTAACCAGGCCTGGTGGCTCACATCTATAATCCCAGCACTGTAGGTTTGAGCCTAGCCAGGGCAACCTATGGAGACATTGTCTCAAAATAAAAATTTAAAAATGACTGGGAATGTAGCTCAGTATGAAGGCCTTGGGTTCAATCCCCATAGTGCAAAAAGAAAAAAGAAAGAAAATTGGTAATGTTTGAAGAGAATTAAACATTTATTTTGGCTTTCTAAAACAAATTATATATCAGGAAAGCCAACTGGCCCTATTTTACAGAAAATTACCAGTTAAGAAATGTAGACTGATTAATAGGATTAATTAAAAATCATTGCTTCACAGCCATTAATTAAAATTACCGGTTCACTTTTTAACAAGTCAGTGATTGGCTATTAATTATGAAAGTTAATAGTATTACACAAATGGTGGCTAGATTACTGGACAATCAAAGGGTGCTGAAGGAATATCACACAGACTCTTCCTGGTCACGAGTGGCAAATGTCACTGTCCATCAGAGAGAAGAAATTGCTGTTCCCGTGACTCGCAATCGTATGCATAAGAAGGAAGTTTTTAGTCGGTATTACCCATATACACATATGCAAATGCTATCATTTCATGGCTAATGCAGTGTGCTCTACAGTTCAAGAAGCATTCAAACCCACTAAATTTTAGGTCTGGGCTGCAAAAGATGTAACTTATAGATCCTGACCTCAGAGATACTAAAAATATGGTTATGGAGTTTTAAACACAGGCATTTAAGAAACATACACATTTGAGGTAAAATTTAAACACGCTTATTTATTTTTAAGTGTGTTCCTTTAAATATAAAGCAATACATGATTAATACCAAGTAGTTGATGTCTTTAATTCATTTACAAACATTTATTAAGTACAAAGCACTATGATTGGGTCTGAGTTATAATGAACTTGAGACTACTTTTTAATGAAATAGTATCATGTTCCCAGGATTTTGTCATAGAGGAGAAGTAGAACAGAATTTGTAATGAGAAGAAATAAAACTGTCTCCTTAATTATGTTTTATTTGCTATATTTTTTTCATTCAAAAATTATATTTTTGAGTAGGTTATCCCCAGTGCATAGTCTCATGAAAAATTCAACATTTTATTAAGGACTGGAAATTTTCACAGCAAAAGACAGAAATGTCTCATTTCTGGTTTAGGGTATCAAATAACTTATTAATGAAGACTTATAAAATTGTCTTCTCAGAACAATGGGAAAAGGGGAACAAAGATCAGTTTATTTTTCAACAAAACCTAGGAGAAGGAGTTGGGGATTTAGCTCAGTGGTAGAGCACTTGCCTAGCAAGTGCAAGGCCCGGGGTTTGATCCTTGGCACCAAAAAAAAAAAAAAAAAAAAAAAAACCTAGGAGAAATTAGCTAAATCAGAGCCTCATATCAGAGCACAACTACAAGCCAGGCAAAGGTAACTGACAGTTTCCATAGTTTGTAAACAATAAAATAAGCAGGAGAGTACCAGAATTTGAACCCAAATACTCACTGCAGAGCCTACATAATTGATCTTTGCACTTCGAGAACTACTCATGTTTATAAAAGACTACTCATGTCTTTTATAATTTATGACATTTTCTTTGTTCTTTCCTCATGTGATAGCTTAGAAAAAGGTGTAAGAATAGTGCAACTGTTATGGCTTGTGGCCAGATGTCCCCTCAAAGCCTCATGTGGTCATAAGTGGTACTTTTCAGAGGTGGCTACATCGAGGATGAGTGGTAATGGGATTAAGTGTCTGATGCTGTGATCAAGTGTGTGATGCTGGGATTAAGGGTATGTGATTACTAAATTGGTCCACTGATTGGTTGGGCATAGTTCTGGGTGTGGGTAACAGGAATGCCCACCCTGGGTTAGGGCAGCACCACCCAAAAGGCAGGTAGCCTAGATGGATATAAAGGGACAGAACAAAGGCAGACTGCTGCAGCTTCTTCATTACTTCACTGCTTTGCTGCCTTCTGCCCGCCATGAACTGTTTCTCCTCCGCAGTGCCCCTCTGCCATGCCACCTGCCTTGGAGCCAACCAACTATGAACTGAAACCTCTACAAACTGTGATCTACAATAAACCTTTCCTAATTTGGGGGGGGGGGTATTTTGTCTTAGCAGTGAGAAAACTAGCTAAGACAACAACCAAAACTCATATACAACACTTACAAGAAATACAGGGGGCTGAGGATTTAGATCAGCTGTTAGAGAGCTTGCCTTGCAAGCACAAGACCTTGTGTTTGATCCCCAGCACCAAAAAAAAAAAAAGAAGAAAAAAGAAATACAATACAAATATACTTTATGCTCCTAATAACATGTCCTGCCCTCAATCTCTACCCCTCCCACCTTTGTATATATGGCAGGCAATATACAATATTATTTTGCATTGTAAAGGAAAGAAAAGTGATGAGAGTCAGAGAAATGCAGGTGTTTGCAGAAGCAACCTTGGCTGCTGCTTTGTTTGCACAGAAACTGGCTGTTTCCCCTGGGAAAGGAATGTATAGAGATAACTGTTAACATACACAAAAACTGACCATTCCTTGACTCTAGCCGAGGCTGGGAATGATCCTTCCAGCCACGTAGGCCTGTGGGCACTAAGCCACTTTTGTCTGAACACAGAATTTAAGAAACTAATAAGCTGGGTACAGTGAGAGTTGTGTTGAGTGTGTGTTGTTGGTGTTTTCTCTCTCGCCTGCTGAAGGCTCTGTCTCCTGCAAGAGGCTTCCCCAGAAGAGTCCCCTTCATCTTTGCTACTGTCCCTTTCCTCATTGTGTGGTGATATATTATGGGACTATGCTCATATCTGCTGTACTTTTATAATAAGCTTACTTGCATTCTCTTAAAAGTCATGATGTGGCTCTTCTCTGTGGTGCAGATCTGAACCTCAGCTTTCTGTGGCCACGACCTATATGTGGCTCCTTGCTCTCACACACATTTTTAACATATTAGTAAAAGTTATGTACTGTATGTAATCTTTTGCAATTTGTACTTTTCTCTCCTATTACATTATACATCCTTTTCACTGTTGTGCAATTTTGAACCAAATGACTATATCACGATTTTTTTTCACTCTTATTAATGGTTGTTGTCACTATTATCAACACTTCGTTTCTTGTTTTAATTTTTGTTTTTTTGTTTGTTTATCCACTTTTTCCTTGGTTACCAACAAAGGATACTATAAAATTCTTACAATGACTCCTCTGGAGTGTGTAAAAATTTCTCTTCAGTAAATACTTGAGGAAAAACTCCAAGATGGAGTATATTCACTACTTCTTGATGGAAGCAGGTCCTGCGACCCGGTCAGCACTGCAGATGACCCAGCATCCTGACAGCAACTTCAAGGGAAATCATGACACAGAACAGTTGTGTCTCTAAGCTATTCCCAGGTTTCTGACATTCTGAAGCTAGGAGATAATAATTTTTTGCTCCACTGGGCTGGTAAGCTTAGGAAAAATATGTTATACTGTAATAGATACCTAACAAGGAAGTTGTATATTAATTCTGAGGCACAGTGCCCAGGTTCAAATGCTAGCATCACCACTCAACCATGTGACTCTGGACAGCGACTAGTCATGCGACTAGCTCAGCTTACTCATCTGCAAAGTGGGGATGATAGTAACACATCACATAGGACCACTGTGGAATGAGCTGGTACAAGTAAAGCACCTACAAAAGTACCTGGCACAAGGAAGCATTCATGAAGTGTTAATTCACAAAAGAGTCAATCTGACTGTAAAATTGAATGCTCAACCTCACTAGAAACCCGGGAAATAAAGCCAAAATGAGACACAATTTATTCTCCCATAAGAGTAGCAAAAGGTGCAAATTCTGAGCTTACATAGTAGTTAAATGCTCATTGTGTGATGATTTACCAACCTCACTAGAAACCCGGGAAACAAAACCAAAATGAGACACAATTTATTCTCCCATAAGAGTGGCAAAAGGTGTAAATTCTGAGCTTACATAGTAGTTACATTCTCATTGTGTGATAATTTACCAAGATCTGATGTCTAATTTAAGCATTTAATATGTTATAGTTCAAAAGTTAAAAAAAAAAAGCCAGGCAAGGTGGTACACTCACATCTGTGATCTTGGCACTCAGGAGTCACAAGCAGGAAGATTGTTGTGAGTTCAAGGTCAGTTTGAGCTACATAAAGACACCCTATCTCAAAACAACCGAACACACACACAAGACATGCAAAAAAGTCAATCCTGCCCCCCTAACCAGAAAATGCTTCGTCAATATCAAATATTAGCAAAGGTGTGGGACACAAGAATTTTCACATCTTGCTGGTACGAATATGAACTGGGGCAACCAATTGGAAGAACAATTTCACAAAGAGTAGCAAAGTCAAAATGTACTACTAAGGCTCTCAGCCTGAATTATAAAACAATAGATTTGTATATCTTCTTTAAACATTCTTTTATTTATTAATCATTTTTTGCGATAAGTCATTAGAAGTTTACCCTTAGAAATTTTGAAATATGCAATAGATTATTGTCACTATATTCACCCTGCTGTGCAATAGACCTCAACAAATTTATTCCTCCTAACTGAAACTTTCAATCCTTTGACCAATATCTCTCTATTCCCTGTCCTTCCCCCACCACCACCATATCCATTTCTACTAGGGTACTAAGGTTGACGGAAAGGGGAGGTATCAACAACAGCACTAAAATTTTGTGACTGTGGACACATTTATATTCTTAAAAAGCCTAACATAACAGAGAGAAATGTTGGGTCTGCTTACTGCCCCAGAGACAGCATGTAAAACATGCCTGGCATGCTGAGCACTCTGTTATGTGCCTCTGAAAAGGAGAATTCCTAGACAAAACTGTAATCAGGATGTTTAAAAAAAAGAAGGACTCAAAACCTGAAAAGGAATGAAGAATGAGTTATATTAGGAGCAACAAAGAGAGTGGGGAAAGGAACTGTCTCAAAGTTAATCCAGTACTTAAAAAAAATTATTGTGGTAAAAACTGTAACACAAAATATGCCATTTTTAACCATTTTTAAGTTGTAATCCAGTGGCATTAATCACAGTCACAGTGTTGTACAACCATAATCACACTTCCAAAACATTTTCATCCTCAGTCAGAAACACTGTAACCATTAAACAATAACTTCCCATTCTCTCCCCACCCAACCCCTGGTAATCTTTAATCCACGTTGTGTTTGCTTATTCTAGGTATTTCATACAATATTTGTCCTTTTGTGTCTAGTTTACCTCACTGGTTCATCCACGTTGTAACATGTATCAGAACTTTATTCCTTTTATGGTTGAATATTTCTTTGCATGTGTACTTCAGACTTTGTTTATCCACTTTTCTGCTGGATGTTTGTGTTGCTTCTACCTTTTGACTATGGTAAATAATGTTGCAGTGAACATTGGTGGACAAGTATTGGTTTGAGTCCTTGATGTTTGTGTTGGTTTCCTTCAGTTTGGTTTGGTTTTGTGTTGATTTTATTTTGGGGCTAAAGATTAAACCTAGGACCTCACACACACTACGCACAACACACTCTACCTCTGAGCCCCACTTGCAGCCCGACGTATTCCGGTTTAGATTTGCTTTTCCATATATATTAGCGATGCTGAACATATTTTATGGAGAAATATGTATTCAGATTCTTTCCCTACTTTTTAACTGGATTGTTTTTCTTTTTTGTTGTTGCACTGTGAGTTTCTATACACTCTGAGTGTTAAACCCTAGCACACATATGATTTACAAATAGTGTCTCCCATTCTGTATGTTATCTTTTTATTTCCCTGACAGTGTATTTTTATGCATAAACCTTTTTTATTTTGATGAAATCTTTTTTTTTTTTTTCGGCGGGAGTTGTTGGGGATCGAACTGAGGGCCTTGTGCTTGCTAGGCAAGTGCTCTACCCCTTGCGCTAAATCCCCACACCCCATTCTGATGAAATCTAATTTACCTATTTCTTCTTTTTATGCTGTGCTCTGGTTCTATATCTAAGAATTCATTGTTAAATCCAAGGTCATGATGATTTGCCCCAATGTTTTCTTCTAGGATTTTTACTGTTTCAGCTCTTGTATTTGATTCCTTTATCTATCTAGTACTTTTAATTGACAAGTATCAAGACACATATTTATCAGATATAGAAACTTATTTCCTTGTAGTAAGAATATTTCAAGTCCACTCTTTACAATCAATTGGATTTTTGGTGGAGGGACTGCTGGGGATTGAACTCAGGGCCTTGAGCTTGCTAGGCAAGCACTCTACCACTTGAGCTAAATCCCCAATCCCTTAATTAGATATTTTGAAATAGCCAGTACAGAACATTCTTGGATGTTCTCCACACAAAGAAATGATAACTATTTAAGATGACAGTTATGTAAATTACCCTGATCTGAGCAATACGAGTTGCATAAATCTACTGAAATGTCATATTACGCCCCATGAGTAGGTAAAATTATTATACCTCAATTAAAAATAGAGAATGGAGGTATAGCTCAGTAGTAGAACAAGCCTAGTATGTGCAAAGCCCTGAATTCAATTCCCGGAACCACGAAAAAAAATTTTTTAAGAAAAAAAATCTACTCTTTGAGCAGTATTGAAATATATATGGTTATTAACGATAGTCACCATGTTATGCAATAAATCATTAGAACTTATTCCTGCAGTCTACCTGAAACTTTGTATTCTTTGATGAGTATCTCCTCTTTCCCCATCTACTCCTCATATCCAGGTCTTTTGGTGGATGAAATTAAAATTTCTCTCATAAAGTTACCATATAAACTATCCAAAACCATTTAAAGAAAATTTTAAAAGAGTAAAATAGTTTGAAATCTCCCTATCTACCTACTCTCCTCTCCTGATTCAGTATCTGCCTCAGATCAGCACCAGTGGCCACGTGTGACTTACTGACAGCCACAGTCAAAGAGAAGATCCCATGAGAATAATCATCCATAAAAACTGTTTTTCTAAAAGAGGGATATGGGTGTAGTTCAGCGGTAGAGCACTTGTCCAGTATGCCTGAGGCCAGAGGTTTGATCCCCAGGGCTCGGGTGAAGGGAGCCATTATATTTTCATATAAACTGTACATATCCTGTGGTATACTTCAAATCATCTCTGTATTATTTATATAACATCCACTACAATATAACTGCTAAGTAAATAGTTCTTATTACTGTATTACTTAAGGAATAATAACCAAATAAAATGTGTATGTATCTTCAGTAAATTCTCAATCTGTAGTTGGTTGAATCTGTGTGTGTGTTACCAGGGTTCTGGAGTGTTTTGGATTCCTTCTAAAAGAGTCTTTCCAGATTCTTCTTGTCCTGAACAAAGAATTGGACAAGAAACATGCAAAAAGTAGCAAGGTTTTACATTTATTAAAGGTAGGAAAAGAAATATGTCTTCGGAGTGAGCACGGACCAATTAAAGGTAGGCAAGGAAGCATACCCTGCAGGGAGAAAGTGGCCCATTGTGCAAGACAGCACGTAATTTTGCGTAAGTGTTAAACGAGTGTATCACATTGCATTAAAATCCACGTAAGCCATTGATTATAAGTCTACATAGGTTAATATTACAGAAAGACTATATTTTGTTCAGGGTGTTTTCTTACTTTTAGATGTTTAGTGTTAAATACAGGATGGAGATGTCTGGCTCATTTGTTCATTTAAAATCACCAAGACGTTATAACAATAAACGTTCACTAATGTTAAAAAAAAAAAAAAAGAAAAGAAAGAAAAAAAAAGAGCACAATAGCAGGGAGGTTAATGGCAGCCACCTTTTTCTCTCCCGTTCCTCAGGCAGACATCAGATCTCGCTGTCCTACCAAAAATTTGCTTGATCTCCCACTAGAATTGGAGACAGTATTTTCTGATTGGTCCCAGGCACAGGGTTTGGGTGCTTGGGTCCTAGATCTCTGTGCTTCACAGGTCATGCCCACTTGCCCAGCTGGCTGGCCACACTCTAATCTCCTGCCTCAGATGTGGGATTTATGAATACTGAAGGCTGACTGTATACACTCCAGAGTAGTAAGCTAACACTGAAGAAAACAGATACATTCCAGTGGTAGATGCTATACAAACTTCTGTTACAGTCAATTCTAATCAACTACAGAGATTTAACTTACTAGCATTTGTGATTATAAAAAAGTTTTTCAATGGCAAAAGTAATGGCTCAAGAACAAGAACAAAGGCTTTTTCCATCTAGGCATGAACAGGGCATGAAAATCCAGCAACCCCCCATTATCTCTGCACTCTTAGGGAAGGCGCACGATTTTTAAATAATCTCAAGCTTAGCTTCTGATTCAGAATTTTCATGGACATCTTTTTTTCCCCAGTACTTAGGACTGAATCCAGGATTTTGCACATGCTAGGTAGGCGCTTGATCACTGAGCTCTGTCCCAAGATTAAATCTGTGGACATGTGATTCCATTAGCCAATAAGCTGGATCCTGCCTCCTGGATTCCTGACACATTTACAAGGTGTTGCAATACCTAAAAGAAGAAATCACAGAGCACAGACCTGATGGAATCTCTTTTTTGTGTTCACATCTGTGCAGGTGGGTGGCTTAAATTGATCTGAGATTTGCTATCACTGTGAACAGACAGAAAAGTTGAGGAGAGGAGACACAGAGCCACCATTAATAGTAATTCTTAGAGGTTACTGCTATTAATTAAAAAGAACCTCATTTGTAACAGGGGCCACTCCTTTGGGAGTTGTCTTTGGTAGAGTTATTTCTCCTCCTTTGACTATCTTTTTTTTTTTTTTTTTTTTTTTTTTTTTTTTTTTGGTGCCGGGGATTGAACTCTGGGCCTTGGGCTTGCTAGGCAAGCACTTGAACCACTGAGCTAAGTCCCCAGCCCCTGACTATCATTTTAAAATCTAAAGAAAAGCTGCACCTAAATGATTTACATGTTAACTGCTAAATAATCTTTTTTTTTTTCTTTTCGGTGCTTAGGATTAAACACATGGCCTTCACTGAGCTACATCCCTGCTCCTTTTTATTTTTTGAAACAAGTTCTCTTTAAATTGCTAAACTGCCCAAGCTGGGCTGGAGCTTAGAATCCTCTTACTTTAGTCTGCCAGAGTGCTTACATAATCTCTCTCTACACTTACAGAACCCAGGACATCTGGGGACCTTCAGCTGGCATCATAATGTGTAACACCCTCTTCATTCTTTAGTCCTGTGCATCAACTAACACACAGCATGTAAATCGCTATGTAAAGCAATGTGTTTGTCTAAAGAATTATAGGAACTAGCCCCAAGCGGTCAAGGTTGATTGCAATGTTCTGTCCAGCAGTGAGGGGATACATATCCTCTGGCATGGTGGTGCAAGCCTGTAATCCCAACACTCTGGGGGGCTAAAGCAGAAGGATCATGAGCCCAGCCTGAAGAATTTAGCAAGACCCTGTCTCAAAAGAAAAAATAATTAAAGGACCGGGTGACTGCTATTAATCAAAAAGAACTGAATTTGTAACAGTGGCCACTCCTTTGGGAGCTGTCTTTTGTAGAGTTATTTCCCCAGCGTGCAGGCCTTGGGTCCATAATATAGGCACGTGCCCTGAATGATGAAGACCCTGCCCTGTGTAAACTTCCTACCCATCATCCCACTTTGCCTCTTTTTTCTGCCTATAAAAGTGCTTTCATACACTGAGTTCCCTAAGATGGGCTTGTTTTGGAAGGAATTAACCCAACAAATATGCGTGATTGCCTTTCTACCAACTCTCAGCTCCTAAGTATTGGCTATTGATTGGCAAGCACATTTTGGTCTGGTAACAAATTGACGTAAGTTCGCATCCAAAAAAGGCAAAAACAAATCAAAATCATGTCCATCTGACATCAGAGCCCATACTCATTCCTCTGCTTTATATTAGCTTTCAGGACTGTTAGTAATGTGGTGCTGGGGATTGAAATCATGACCTTGCACATACTAAGGAATGTTTTAACTACATCCTCAGCCCCATCTAAGAATTATGATTAGCTGTTTTCATTATTGCTGTTAACTATTATTAGCTATTGTTAGTGAATAACCACAATAAGCACAAATTGTGCTTTAATGAGTGAAACTAAGGGCCCAGGAGTCTCCCAGCCAGTCCCACAGCAGCCTCTGATTTTATCACTGCCTCACCCTCTCAAGGAACACATGCCTCCACTCCCAGCCAAATGAAAGTGACTTTGAAATGACCAATTCCCTTTTGGTCTTTCTGCTTCCCTCAACGTTTTTGTCTATGAAAATCAGCTTCCTTTTCTCCATTCATCATAAGACATATTCTATTTCATGGAGTGAAATGTCCAATTCTAAAAATGGGAGGGGACCAATTAAAGTCATTAATTTGTGATAGTTTTGGCTTTTGATACTACTGAATCTCAGTGCCTAGAAAGGATGTCTGGAACATGGTAGGTGCTCAGTAAGTATTTCTTGACTCAGTGAAGGAAGGATTTTAAATAAAAACAGAGAAGGTTGTAATTGTTCATTCAACATTCAGTCCTACTTGGATTTTAGACTGAGTATCCACACCCACCCAGTGAAACCCAGGTACTCCTAGGAAACCCAACTCCATCCTCCACTGTGAATCAGACAAGGCAGTTTATCTAGACTGGACCACATTATCCTATTTCTGCCCACTGTACTGCAATTTTAGCCAATTAGATTGAGGGGGACACTTACAGAGGTATCCTTAAAAATGGGTGACACGGATCTGTATTCCTAGCTATTTGAGAGGTTGAGGCAGAAGGATTGGAATACAAAATCCTGTCTTAAAATAAAAAGGGTTATAGATGTAGCACGGTGGTACAGAGCTTGTCCTGCATACCTGAGCCTGAGTTCAATCCCTCGTGCCACACAAGAGGGGCACACACACAGAGGGGTTTCTGGAGAGCAGAAATGCTTTTTGTCTGTGTGTTTGTTTATTTTCTTGGTACTAGAGATGGAACCCAGGTCCTTCACACAAAATTGTCCAGCCTGGGCCCAGACTTTCAATTCTCCCACTTCAGCCTCCCAGAGTGCTGGGATTACAGGCGTGTACCACCATGCCCAGCTGCAGGAGTGTTTAAACGTGTAGCTCAGAAAGTTGTTTATGATTATTCTCTAAACTGTGTTTGCAAATTTTGTATTCTTTCCTAGGTCCTGTCTTCCCCGTCTAGCGGGCCCTGCCTTATTTCAATAACAGCCTAGCTGGACATGGTGGCTCACGCCTATATCCCAGCTACTCAAGAAGATGAGGCAGGAGGATTCCAAGAGCCTCATACACTTGTGGGCTGGCTTTTGAAAGATGATTGAATCTTGGGCAGGGATAATATCTGGCTGCTGTTAGGTGAGGCCTGTTTATAGGTGGGTCGCCGCGGGCTGATCCCGAAGGGAGTACCTCCCACCCCGGCTCCTGCCTTTTCTCTCTGCTTCCTGGCTGCCATGGTGTGAGCAGCTTCCTCTGCCGTGCCTTTCCACCATGCCACTTCTCCTGCCTTTTTTTGAAGTTTTTATAGTCCTGGAACATTAAAGGGCAAGTGGTCATGTTCAATCCCTGGGCGGTCTGTTGGATGTAGAACTGAACAATGTCCTTATTCTTGTCATCGATATTTATGGTAGCTTCTGTGTTTTGTATTTCTATTTGTTCCCTGTATGGTTTTGGGGGTGGGGTTGTTTGTTTGGTTTTTAACTTTTTGGGGGTTTTTGTTATGCTTTTGTTGTTGCTTTCAGTACTGAGAATTGAACCTGGGGACTTCCCACTAAGATACAGGCCAGCTTCCCTGCCGCCATGGCAGGAGCAGCTTTTCCTTTGCCATGCCCTCTGCCTTGGAGCCAGCTGACCATGGACTGTAACCGTGAGCCAAAGTAAACCTGTGCTCCTTTAAATCATGGATATCTGGTATGGTGTCTCAGGGACAGGAGAGTGACTAAGACGAGCACCACTACAGAGCCTGCCATGGAATAGAACTCAGAACAGACATTTTGAATGAATGGAGGATAATGTCCATAGTGAATCCCAGTTATTAGGAAATAAGGGCCAACCACGCACAGTGCTCTACCTGCCTGTGCTCTGCCCACCACTCTGGAGCTCAAGCCGTGACTGACAAAGATGTGAGATGCTTCCAGCTTAGTCAGAGAGGTTGTATAATGTGAGTCAAAAGTTAGATGCGAACCCAAACCCTCACTTTCCATTCTGAAGTAAATTTTTGTTCACAGAGAATAGGGGATTATTACAAATGTAAAAGGAATCCTTCAACTTGACAGCCCACTGACAAGACAGCTGACGTACGGGAGACAGAAACCATTTTTCTTCCTTGCATTAAAAGTAGGTAGATGTGGTTAATTGGTGAATGTTTAAATGGGATAATTTGCACAGATGGAAAAATTTTGCTCATCTTTGAATTTTTGAAGAGAATTATAAGGCAATGTAAGTCTGTGAACTACCTCGTTCGCACTGTCCTTACCCAAGCTCTTCACCCGCTTTGCCTTCTCCCCAGACACATACTTCCACTGTGTTCACTAATGTTGTTTACTTTTCTCATGTTTACTCAGGCAATGGGTTTTTGTTTTAAATTATAGTCTGCTAAGACTTAATTTTTCATTTCAGATGCCTAAATATACTCCTCAAATTAGGAATGAAACCATTTTTATCTCCAATTATATTTTGTTAGACAGTTTAGACTATGGCACATGTAAACTTGTTGTGAGAGAGCTGGTACTTTTGTGCATTTGGGGGCTGAGTGATACTGCACTGGACTAGGGGTGTAGCTGAGTGGTAGAGTGCTTGCATGCATCAGGCCCTAGGTCTGAGCCCCAGCACAGGAAGGAAGGGAGAGAGGCAGGAGGGAGGAAGACTGCTTCTATTGTGATTACACAGTACATTTTGTTTATCCATTTATCCATCAGTGGGCGTTAGGGTTGCTTTCATCTCTTGGTTCATGTAAGTTGTGCTGATACAAACACGAGTATACACGTATTTCTTTGGGGTCCTGATTCAATTTTTTAGATATGTATGCAAAAGTGGGATTGCTGAACTATAGTATATGGTAGTTTTGTTTTGTTTTGTTTTGTTTTGTTTTTTAACAGGGCTGGGGGTTGAACCCAGGACCCCACAGCACTAGAGAAGTGCTCTATTTTTCTAATTTGGCAGCGGGCAGAGTGGGGGAGTGCTGGGGATCCAACTTAGGACCTTACACGTGTTAGGCAAGTGCTCTACCACTGAGCTAAATTCCCAACCTCTCTATTTTTCTAATGTTTGAGGAAATGCCATACTATTTTCCAAAGTGGCTTCACCATTTTACTAATAGTGCACAAGGAATCTATATTCCTCCACATCCTTGTCAACACTTTTTATTTTCTATTTTTTTATACCAGCCATTGTAATGAGTATACAATGATATCACACTGTGGATTGATTTATGTTTCTCTGAACTAATGATGTTAAACATCTTTTCATATGCTTCTGGTCATTTTTATATCTTCTTTGGAGAAATGTCTATTCAATGAATTGCAGAAGTTCTTTGCATATTGTGGATACTAACCCCTTATCAGATATATAATTTGCAAATATTTTCTTTTATTCTACAGGTTGCCTTTTCACTCTGTTGACTGTGTCTGTTGTACAAAAGTGTTTAAGTTTGATGTGACACTATTTATCTGCTATTGCTTTTGTTGGCTGTGCTTTTGCTGTCGTTTTCAAGAAATCATTACTAAGCCTGATGCTATGAGGATATCCCCTTGTGTTTTCTTCTAGGAGTCTTCTAGTTTTAGGTCTTACATTTATGGTTTTAATCCATTTTGAGTTAATTTTTGGAGGAAAGTGCTGGGAATTGAACCCAGGCCTCATGCTTGCACAGCACATACTCTAGCGCTGAGCAATATCTCAGCCAGAGTTATTTTGATATATGGTACCAGGTAAGTGTCCAGTTTCATTCTTTTGCATGTGACTATCTAGTTTTTCCAACATCTTTTGTTGAAAAGACTTCTCTCATTGAGTGTCCTTGGTGTCCTTGTCAAAATCATTTGACCATATAGATTATTATATTACTTCTGAGCTATTTTATTTCATTGGTTTGTCTGTCTTCATGAAAGTATCACACTATTTCCCCCCCTTTGGGCACTGGAGATCAAATCCAAGGCCTTACACATGCTCTAACCCTGAGCTACATTCCCAGTCCTGAGTAAAAGGATAAGAAAATGTGAGTCCTCCAAATTTGCCTTTTCCAAAATTGGTTTTGTTTGTTTGGTTAGTTTGGTTTTTTGGTGTGTATGAGGATGGAACCCTTATACTTGCACATACTTTTTACCTTGGCAATATTCCCTGGAGATTTTTTCACATTAGTACATAACATTTACCTCTATTGTTTAAAGTGCCATGTAATATATATATACAAATATATATGATATATACAAATATATATAATATGGTGCTATAATTTACTTTCAATATTCTCCAAAACAATTGTTTTTTATGTTGTTCTTAATTTTCTCTGCCTTTAAGATTGCCTAAATGTTCTTTCTTTTGGGGGGGAGGGGGGTCAAGGACCAGGTCTCGCTATCTAGCTCAGGCTGTTGTTGAACTCACTACGTAGCCCAGGCTGGCCTCAAACTTAAATGATCCTCCTGCTTCAGCCTCCCAAGTGCTGGGATTACAAGTAATGTGTCACCATACCCAGCTGTTCTTTCAGCTTTAAATAAATCAATGTAACTAAGGGATTAATAATAAAATGGCCTTTTAATGTCACTTTAGCTGACAATAAATATTGACACATACTTATCATAGAAAAGTTGATGCAGAAAATTATGTAAAATGCCTATAATCTCATCAAAATGATATACAGTATAGCACAGATTTTGGAGATTTATGATACAGAGCTTAAATTCTAGATCTTCCACTTATTGTGTGACCCTAGGCAAATTATTCCACTTCTCGAAGCTTAGTTTCCTCACCTATAAAATGAAGACATAATATTTTCCTATTGGAGTCTTTCTGGTAATTAAATAAGATGACAGTATAGTGCTTAGCACTATATTCTGTGTCTACACTATATCACATAATAGAGGTTCTATAGAGAAATAAGTGACTAAAACACGGTATCCATAAATAATAGACATGTACCCATTAAAAATAATAAGGTAGGTCTACATATACTAACCTGGGAATATTCCCCAGATTTAAATTTAAAAAAATATATAGTAATTTCAAGTTTTAAAATGTACATGTGCATATGCAGGTTTATAAAATAGTACATATGGCATAAACATCATACTATTATTATATACATAATAGATCTGAAAAAAAATACATGCCAAACTGTTAAGAATGAGTTTGGGTGAGTGGCATACAAAAGAAATGAAAAGAGAAATTTCACTTTTCTTTGCATTTATTCATTGTGCAAATTTGTTACATAAAGCACATTATTTTGTAATCCCAAGGCTAGCAAAGATTTTTTAATCTAAAGAAAATTTTTAAAAAGAAAAAGAACTTTAAAATACAGACTTTTACAGGCTACCATTTGACAACATCTTCGAAAGAGGAATTTCGAACTAAAAACGCAAAAGCAAATAGGTCACTTGAGACCTTCCAATTGTGTCCATTTTACAGCAATATCAAGGCAGCCCCACATTACTGCAGCTGTAAAGCACGACTTGTAAGGTTGACTTGGGCCTTATGGCCACAAGCAATCAATTGCCTTAGAACGACCACCTCCCAGGTCTCCCCTGGTTTTTGTTTGTTGGGCCTTCTGGTCCCCCCAGCTTTCCTTGTGTCAAAAAGCACCCAAGTAAATCTCAGTCTCAGACGCCCAGGGCCACACACGTAAACCACTGTAACTGTATGGTCTTCTCTTCGCTCCTAAAAGAAAACAGGGTGAGAGGAAAGGCTCTCACCACAAATTGTGGGTTTTTCCATAGTATGCTTGGGCTGCTGCCATAAGCTAATCAAAATATTAGAATTGCTGTTTTCAAGATTTAGTTCAATTATGTTTGCAGACTAAAGAGAAGTTTTCTAAAAACAATTCTACTTATTCACTAGCAAAGAGACAAGGACTAACAAGCTAATAAAGGGTAAGATTTTAAAAAGACTTTGGAAAGCCAGCACAAAATTAGTAATGGCTACTAATTACTTTATAACGTCACAAAAGAACTTTACTCTGCCATGAGCAACATGGAAATCACCAGGAATTCTTACAAAGCCTATAAAGTAAGCGAAAGGTGAAACCAAACACGTATTTGAAGGGGGCGGGGAGTCGGACTGGCAGGAGAAACATGAGATCATGAAATAGTTCAAATGCAAGGAAAAGTTCAGCTCCATAAACCTCTTCCTTCTTTTTAGTAGGACATAAGAGATAAACTGAAATCTGAGCTCAACTGAACAATTTAGAATACTACAAAATACAGTAAAGAAATTCAAAGAGCCATTATGTTGAAAAACCAAAGATGACAAGAAAGGAAGAATACAAGGCCACTATCGAGGCAATATTTTTACAAGTCATTAATTCTTTATAATGAAAGAGCAGTAATATACAAAACCTAAAACAAATTTGCCCGATTGTTCTATATTTGGAATGTTGTTATTAATGGAAAGACATTACACGGCTCAGAGTCAGTCATTCCAGAACATTCAGACCAGGAGCAGAGAAAAGGTGCCTGGCTCCTCCTGGCACCACACCAGTCCCGGATGAGAGAAAAATAAGCTTCTAACCTGATTAGGTCGCTTTTATATACGGTCTCATAACGCTAGTCAGGAGTGGATATTCGAAGAAGTTATATTTGAGCAGGAAGCCAAATTTTAAAAAGGAATACATTATGCAAGTATTTGGAAAAAGTATATTCCATGCTCAGGGAAGATGATTGCAAAGGTCTGAGATGAGATTATGCTACATATACGTCAGGAAGAAAAAAGAGATGGGGACTAGACTAAAATGAAAGATGCCGAGAGAAGTAGGTGATGGGCTGGGCAGGCAGACTTTGGGAGTAGATGATGTCCAGCCGGTGGGACAGCTTGAAAGATTTAATTCTGAGGGTGCTCGATATGCCACTGGAGGGTTTGGGAAATCAGAGGCAAGAGTAAAAGAGTGGACGTCAGCTATGAGGGCAGGCGCAGCAGTCCGGGAGAGGAAACGTGATGTGGACTACAGAGGTTGTAATGGATCACCTGTGAGGAATACGAAGGCCGAACAGAAGCAGGACATTAGGAGTAAGATGGCCCAGGAGGCATCACCATCTGGTGCCTCACCTCCAGCAACTCTCCCCTCACTTTCTACCTTGGAAAGCAAGGTGATAAATCAGCCAGACTGCTGAGATCCAACCCTAGTTCTGACACTTATTAAATATATAACTTAAAATTTTAATTTAATACTTTAATTTTCTCTGTTTTATCTTGTCTATCTTTCTCATCTGCAAATCAAGATACTACTATTTCTTAGGTTGTTGTGAAGATTAAATGCAAAATGCCCAGAAAAGTGTCCACCACATGACATGATAAGCATCAATAACTGCTAGCTAGTGGTATCATTACTGGGTGTTTTCAACTTTTGAATACACTGTCACCCTCTTTGCTCTAAATCTGACATCAGCTCTTTCTTTTTTAGTGTATGTGCTGCCAGAGTGAGCACATCAGCTCTTTCTTATGCCTGGAATATATACTTCATTTAGTTAATTCCAACCTCATCCTCCAGTTCTCAGCACAATGTCACCGCCTCCAGCAGACCCTTTCCCATCCGCTTGTCTCTTCCCTCCCTGATAGTTTCCCTCCCTTAGGGACTGCATCATACAGTATTTTACAGTAGTCGTTTGTTTTGTGGTTTGCTTTTCCTTCTCAATTAAAAATCCTGTGAAGGGAGGAACTGTTCTTGTTTGTCTTGTCACATCCAGATTGTCAAAGCTTGGTACAATGCCTGGAAAAACAATAGTCAATAACTACAGTAATGCCTCTGTTCAAGAATGCTTCTCTTTGCAAACAATTCAGTTTGCCAGCAAAAGCATTCAGCAAAATTTTGCTTCCTTTTGCAAACTCCACATTGGGTGACAAATAGGACCACCACTATCTTCCCTACACAAACACAAATGCAGCCATCTTGCTGGAAACCCTAAAACAAATCAAGTTTGTAAACCGAGGAATCACTGTAAATGTCGACATCACTTTAGCTGGCAACATTCTGATATTGGCAAAGAAGAGAGTGTTGTGACTAAGCCCAGGACCACATTAATGACTTTTGGGATTCAAAACATTTTTGCCTTTGTGGATCCCTTCCTCCATTAAAAAATTTTAAATTTATAACTACCTTAGTCTAGGAAATATAATCCAGATTGAATTTGTTAACATTTTTTGCTGTTATTGTGTGTGTATGCTCAAACAGAAGTCTAGACATAGATTTTTTTGTTCTTAAGTAAAATGAGATCTCACTGTGTTGCTGGGCTCATTGGTTTGAATTCATGGGTTCAAGTGTTTCTCCCACCTCAGCCCCCAGCATTCCAAACAGCTGGGACTACTGGGACCACTACGACTGGGCACGTTATTATATTTTTTTAAACTCTAATTTTAAGAGAAATTAAAATGAAACCTTTTTTATTTCCCTAGGCACTGTACCTACTAGATAAGTCTGCCCTGCAAGCATCAGCAATAGAAAAGTTAAAGGTAGGATAGAGGTGTCTCTCAACGGTAGAGCACTTGCTTAGCATTCAGGAGGCCCTGAGTTTGATCCCCAGCACTGCAAAAGTACTCTCAGGTGCAAATAATAGAGTTCTGACTCCAACTCACTAAACTAAAAACTGGAAAGTCCCAAGTGTGGCAGGATCCAGGCTTGGCTGATTCAATGATTCAGCTGTGTCTACAAGCAGTTTTTTGTCCTCTGAGACTCACCTCTCCTCTGCCCGCAGCTTCAACTCTGTGCAGAGACTGGTGCCCTGGTGCCCTGGTGGTCATCAGATGAGCATCAGCAGAAACAGGGTGCCACCTCTCCTTGTGTACCTCCAGCGGCAGAGCCGAGAAATTTCAGTCCTTCCTTTCTGATTGAGTCAACTTCAGTCATGTGCCTTCCCTGAACCATAACTCTTCCCTGAGAACTTCTCACACTGACTGACCCACCCCAGAGTAGGGATGTGGCACACACCAGAACATAATTATGGAACAGGAAATGTCTGATAGCCCCGTCGCAGTTCTTGAACTCTCTCAGCACATCGAGGACATAAAAGGGTCAAAGGATATTTTAATCCAAAGGAGAATCTTTTTTTTGGGGGGGGGGGTGCTGGGGATCAAACTCAGGCCCTTTGGGCTTAGCCAGGCAAGCACTCTACTGCTGCGCTAAATCCCCAGTCCCCCAAAGAAGAATCTTCAAGGAGAAGATATGCGGGGGATACTTGGGGGGCAAAGCTGCGTCAAGAGGCCCAGCTGCACTCCCCTCCTCTTAAGGGGTGAAATGGGAGTGGGTAAGGGTGTGCCCTACCTGCAGCCTTGATGAGGGACTCCACAGTGCTCCTCAGAGAGCTTAATATATGATCCTCACATGTATCACAGGGCTCAGATGGACACTTGGAAAACTTAGAGGGCTGTCTATGGGTGATATTATCAAGCCACAAATGATCTCCACATTGCTGAACACAAGGTCAGCACGTAGTTCTCTCTTCACACACCTGCACGTGAAACAATTTAAACAGTGCTTTCACCTGGCTTCCAAAAGAACAACGCCCTCCTGCCTCCATCCACTCAGGCTATGTCTCTTGCCAGCTCCTTCCAAACGCCCAACTCGATCCTTGGACTCTTATTTTCTCTGTCTGCACTCACTCCTTCTGTATACTCACAATTTCCAAATGTTTGTCTCCAGCTCGAAATACTCTCCTGAACTTTAGATTCATATATCCATTGACTTTTGAAAGTCTCCCCTTGAATATCTAATAATAAATATTTCAAAATGTCAAAAGCCAAGTCCCTGATTTTTTTACTCCTAAAACCTGCTGCTCCCTAATTCCCTGCCTCAAGTAATGGCATCCTTCCATCTTAAAAAAAAAAAAAAAAAGCTAGACTCACCCTCAACTTCTCTCTGTTTCATGCCCTCTATCTAATCCATCAACAGAAGCATTTTTTGTAGTTGGTTCTACCTTCAAAATACACCCAGCACATGTCACTTCTCACCACTTCCTCCACCATTTACCTGGATTACTTCAAGCCTCCCAACTTCCTCTTTCCTTTCCTACATAGATTTCCACCAAAAGCCACCCAGCTTTTTCCAGATGGCTGTCAGAATATATCTTCTTAAAGTGACGCTTACGACACTCTGCTACACAAAACCCTCCAGGGATTTTCCATCTCATTCAGAGAAATAGCCGAAGTCCTAAGAAAGGCCTATCAAACACTAGCACGTGCCCACCTCCCCATTCACCTGTGACCTCTTCCTGCCTCACATCCCTCTTCAAACATGGCAGACACCATCCTACTGCAGGGCCTTGCCACCAACTATTCTTTCGGCCTGCAATTCCTTTAACCCCCGAAAGTCACACAGCTTGTTTGCTCGAGCCTCGCAAACTCTGCCTTCTCAGTCCAGTCTTTCCTGATCATCCTGTTTTAAAACCTCAAAAATTACAACCTCCGCTTCTGCCCACATCTCCTTTCTATGTATGTATATAGCACTTAAAGAGTATGTTTAGACAGGTCCGGTGGCACATGCCTGTAATCCCAGCCCTCGGGAGTTGAGGCAGGAGGATCACCATGAGTTCGAAGCCAGCCTGGGCTACATAGTGAGTTCAAGACCAACCTGAACTACAGAACAAGACCCTGTCTCAAAAAAACAAACAAACAAACCAACAAACCCACTATATTTGCTGCTAAAGTATTTTATCCTACCTCCTTATCTTACCTACTTATTCATCTTGTCAGTTTTTCCCTACAAAAAATATACAGCCTATGAAGATAGAGATTTGTTATTGCTGTTGTTTTGGTTTTGTTTTATGTTGGGGAGGTTGTTTTGTTTTGTTTTGCTAGTCTAGGTTGTTAAACGCCGTAACTCCAATACCTAAAATAGGGCCTGAGATATAGCAGGTAAACAATAAATATGAGTCAAACGATGTCATGCATGTGTTGTTCTTGATGGTTACACAGTACATGAATCTTTTACAAGCAGAAAACATTCACTTATCCATTCCACGAATATGGATTCATAGCACACTGTGCTCGGGGCTAGTCAAGAGTGAAGAGCATGTCTGGGCTGGCCACCCTGCTGGCACACATGGAGCTGAGTCTAGTGATGGATGATCAGAATGGCAAAATCATTGTTTGAGTGGTGGAAGGGAAGGACATAGGTGTACAAAAGCATATCAGAAAGAATGCTGGTCCTGTCTGGATAAGACAGAGGCTGGTGGACAGAAGGTGTATTTGTCAGGTTTCCTGTCGCTGAGACACCATACCTAGCACCCATGATCTAAAGAAGAGGTTTAATTTGGCTCATGGTTTCAGGGTTTCAGACCAGGAAGCCTCCAAGGCAAAAAAAGTCATGGTGGAAGGGTGTGGTGGAGCAAAGGTACTGAGTCCATGGTGGCCAGGAATCAGAGCAGGGAAACGGAGCCAGAGAGGAAGGGGCAGGGACCAGACACAGACACAGACCCCAGGTCAACCTCCATGACCCACTCAGAAATATGCCCACTCATCTGCTGGGCAGATCCCAAAGCCGATCAGGTTGCCACTGCACTCTGACCACCACAGAAAAGACCCAGAGGGTCAAGAAGGCCACAGGAGAGTGGTGCCCAGGCTTCATGCCAAGTGTTCTTCTAGGATTTCACTTGGGATCACCTCAGCCTGGTAACAAAAGGGCAAAAGACTTAGTCTATCTTCCGTGCTGATAATTTCAAGGAAGCAGCACCTGAGCTAAGAAGAATCGATATCCGTTACAGAGAGTAAGGGTGAGGAAGAGCAGAGGGGACTGTGTAAGCAAAGGTCCGGAGAGAGGGGGAGGCCAGCACACTCTAGGACTTAGAGAGCAAGGGAAAAGTAATGGGAGAAGGGGCTGGGGAGGGCAAACGTGGGGAGGGCTGCCAAGCTCCCAACGGAGTCTAACTTTATCCCCAAAAGTATAGGAAGCCTCAGGGACTGCTTTGTTTCTTTTTGCTTTGCTTTCTTTTGTTGCATTTGTATTGCAGTGGCATGACGACTGGACTTGTGTTTCAAAAACATTGCTAATACTGCCCTTGTGGAGAAAACCTTGAGGTGCCTGAGCAGATGCACGTTCAGGCAGGAGACTGCAAAGCAGTCTAAAGGAACAGTGCTGGGGACAAATGAGGAGAAGACAAGGGGCTCAAGAGGTTTTGCTTCCTTGGGGAAAGAAAAATATGTAAAGAATTGTGTTAACCAGGCATTCTGACCTTCCGTATTTCTGATGCTTTGACAACGGAAGTCTTGCTGACCCTGAAGAGACCCCTCCGCCCAGGGACAGCTAATCTTTAAACATAGCGATGGCTCACCTGCAAATACACCTTTCCTATGCAACCAGTCAACCCAGAGCCCTCACTCCAACCAGCTTCTCTAGGGGCAGTTCCATTGAAGACCACTATCCAGCCACCCTAATAAGCCCAGGGCCAGGCACCAGAAAGTGAAGGATGGCACCCACACCCTAGAGCCTGCTGAAATTATTTGAACTAATCAGCCTAAACCTGCTGACCCTGCCTTATGCAATCCTTTTTGTGAAAAACAACAAAAAGTTGCTACCCTCATTTTTTTTCCCCCCACTCTCTCCACCTCCAGACTGACCCTGGTGCTCCCCTTTCTCACTCTAGGTGGCACACTGTGCCACTTGTTCTTAGGGACCTATAAAGTATAAACTTCTTCCCTAGCCAGGTGTGGCAGTACACACCTGTGATTTTAGCACCTAGGAGGCTGAGGCAGGAGGATCACAAATTTGAAGTCAGCCTGGGCTATACAATGAGATCCTGTCTTAAATAATCAACAACAAAAACACATTTTCCTTCAAAATAGTCATTCCTGTGTCCTGTATCTTCCCATATCCAATTAAAATAGATCCCAGGTACCCTATATTAAATTAAATAAGAACATTTTGGAAAAATAAAAAATACACTCAATTTATTCTAATTAAAAGGAGGGAGGTGTACAATGGTAAAATTCAAACAAAAGAGCCTTTCTTCATTATCCCCAGTGATGGCTTCTGCAACGCAACGGTATCGGCCCTAAAATGAGGAATAAGAAACACAATGTTAGAGCTAACAATCCAAAAAATGTTACATGCTACTATTTTAAAGGCTTTCATAAGAACTTTGTCTTGCCAGTAGAATGCCATTCAAATTGAATTGGTCATCATTTTCTTACGGTGGTGGGGCTCAAACCAGGACCTTGTGTATATTAGGCCAGTACTCTACCACTGAGCTAAAACTCTCGGCTGGCTTGTTGTTTTCCTAGTGTTCCACTGAGAAGCAGTTTTGCATGCCTTTGAATTCAGTGAGCATACAATCCATTTATTTCCCAGCTATAAGATGAGGGATATTTATAATTTTTTTAAAATAGCCTATAAGGTTTTCAAACGTTACATACCATTTGTAATGAAACAAGAGTATGCATTCCCAAAGTTTTTTTGCGGGGGAGGGTGCTGGGGATTGAACTCAGGAACTTGTGCTTGCTAGGCAAGCGCTCTACCACTTGAGCTAAATCCCCAACCCCCTAAAGTTTATTTTAAAATAGTCACCAAAAGGGAAATGTGTAAAATTTCATTGCTAGATATGTGATACATTACAGTGGTATTCATTATTAGTTATTTTTAAAAGGTCTGCACATCCAAGCTAAGTTCCCTCTGAAATATTACATAAAAATAAACCTATAATTTATGTGATTTTTTTTTCTTTTTTTGGTGTCAGGGATCAAACTCAGGGCCTTGTGTTTGGTAAGGGAACACTCTAACCAGTCCCGATTTATGTGCTTTCTATTCTCCCAATTTTTACAATATATTTAATACATTACATGATAGTTATAGTTACTGACTTATCCACAATGGTCATCCAGTGTTTTCATATGAAAACCAACAGAGTAATAGTGAACATTCCTTATTTTTAGCCACATATATTGGAAACAGAAAATGAAGTGAGAAAGAATTTTTTATTTAGTACTGAGCATCAAACCCAGAGCTTGAAGCATGCTAGGCAAACACCCTGCCAGTGAGTTACATCTGCAGCCCCCTAAAAAAAAAAAAAAGCTACCTTATGTACAATTTTTCCATATTCTATAGCAGGAAGAAATATGAAAGTAATACCTAAAACACAAAATTCTTGAACATCATAATCTTGAATTACTATTTTTAGAAGTCATGAATTGCTTGTTTCAAATTCTTAACACATCTGTTACTGCAAAAAGTTGAGAAAGAACAAAATAAATCTTGAACAATACCTTAGAAAATCGTATTCCCTTGAAGGAGAATCGTATTGTTGCATTCACAGTCTCTGCAAACAAGATGTGAAACACACATTACTGATCATCATTAGGCGTTATTTTGTTTTGTTTTTTGGTAATATGGAATGTGTCTTTACAGACTATACTTACTACTGGCAGAGATTGTTCCAAACGGAAGTATAGAAAAACAGTGAATCCTGTACCCTGACCACACTTCTTCTGGACTTCCTCTGTCCCCTGAATCCTTTCTCTCTACCAGCCCATATCTCATCCCTAAAGGATGCAAATTCTTATGACTCATCGGTCCCAATAATGAATGAATGAAAATACATGCCATCCTAGGCTGTACTGTGCATATTTAACAGCAGCTTTCAGAGATACTGCTGTACCTTTAGCTGGATATAATAAAGAAGAATCTTCCTAAAGGTAGAAGAAATATTTCTAAGTCAGCCAGAACACTGAAGCTTCCTCTAGTCACACCACTGAGAAGCTTAAGAATTTAGCCTCTGTGTACATGTACAGGCATGAGGCTGGTCCTGCACCCACCAACACAGCACAGTCAGACAGGCAGGAAAAAAATCACAGACTACTCTTCTAATCAGATACACCAAGATGGTAAACTTGAGGTGGGGGATTGAATGTGAGAAGGTTGGAAAGATAGAAATATTTTTAACATGAAACAAACAACAACAAAAAAGTAACCAGGGGTTGGGGATTTAGCTCAGGGGTAGAGCGCTTGCCTAGCAAGTGCAAGGCCCTGAGTTCAATCCCCACCCCCCCCAAAAAAAGTTAATATAGTCAAAAAAAAATATAGTCAAATATAGAACTGTAGTGGTTATTGTTCTTAGAACTGGCTAAAGACAATATTTAATATCAAGTGAATAGATTATGCCTGCATATATACATCTGTTCTCATAAATATGCCTCTAATTCTTAGAGTATCTTTGTTAAGGGTGTTAACACAATGAGATGCTTCCTAAGCTTAGTAAAATAATTATGTCTTCATAACCTTAGATCTTTCATTCAAGGCCAAGCCAATTTAAAACTTTAACAGTTCAGCAGATATGTGTCTAATTCCTACTATGTGCCAGGGACTAGGGAGACAACACTGTCCCTTCCTTCAAAGAGCTGAAGTCAACTGGAGATGTACACATGGAAATAAACTAGTCCAAATACAACATGCAATGAACAAGATCCAATAATGACAAAGATGGTGTAGTTGGGGGGGGGGGTTGGTTTTCTTTTGGGTTTCGGGGGGTTTTTTGTTTGTTTGCTTTGCATGCTGGGATCAAACTCAGGGCCTTTTGCTTGCTAGGCAAGTGCCGTACCACTGAACTAAATCCCCAAGCCCTGGTATAGCATTTTTGGAAAGAGTGATGGTTCTGGAGCCAGAACCACTTGAGTTTGATTCTTATCTCTTCTACTAACTTGGTGTGTGACCTTGGACACGTCCCTCAGCTTCTCTGTGCCTCAGTAAAAAGGTAAGGGGTACTAACACCTCCTAGTATTATTATGAGGGCCAGAGAAGTTAACTCATGTTAAATGCTCAGGGCAATGCCTGGAACTCAGCATTAAAGTTTTTAGGCTTAAATGCTTAGGGTTTTAGGGTAGTTCTTTGGTTGGGTTTGTTTTTGCTGCCAAGGATTGAAACGAGGGCCTCACACACCCTAAGCATGCTAAGCATGTGCTCTTCCACTGACCTACCCCCACATCCTAAATGTTATTTGTGTTGTTTAATGTTATTCTTTCTCCTTTCTAGGTTTCTCTCCCTTGGTATCTTGTCCATAATAATAATATATTATGTTATTGATATTATATTGGGGCTGGTGATTTAGTCAAGCAGTAGAGTGCTTATCTACCAAACACAAGGCCCTGAGTTTGATCCCCAGCTCCAAAACAAAACAAAAACAAAAAAAGATATTATATTAATTTTATAATTTATATATTATTAATATAATGCCAAACATCTACCTTTTGGGTTAGCTTGTTTCATTACTTCATTACTGTCTTTTTATTCTACACTGCCAGTTAGAAACACAAAAAAACAAAGCATTTCACTCTGAGGCAGAATCACTGAAATTACACAATTTGTATTTCATGGCTCATACCTAGAGGGTACCTTGAACTGACCAAAAGAAACTATCACACCCCAGACTCAAGAAATTGGGAAGGAGGAATAGAAGGTCTCTCAGGCATAGAACAGCCTGAAGGCACACTCGCCTGTTAAGGTCTCCCTCCCACAAGCTGCCAGATCCCTCCTGCCCCAGTCCCATGGGTAACCCTCAAAGGTATTTCAGCCTCTGTGCAATAGCTCCATTCACTATCTTCTGGGGGAGGAAGAGGAACATCCCCATCAAGTTACCCACTGACAGCTGCCACAACAGGTCAGGTCACCAACATTATGCCCCACCCCTGACACTGCAGGGTATCCACACCTGGTCCTCACCCTCCCTGTACCCAGGACCTCACCAGGGGCAGAGGGTGGCAGGTGTCACTGGATAGGAATGGGGAGATGGATGCCAGGCAGGACCCAGCGTGGGCAGGGGGAGTGAGCAGCAGGGAACAAAGAACCCATCAAGTAGGAAAGACAAGTACATACCCATTGCCTCATCAGACTTCACTTACAGAACATACACTCACAAAAATTATTAAGAATTTCCAGACTACATGGTTGAGGATTTAGCTCAGTGGCAGAGCATTTGCCTGGCAGGAACAAGGCCCTGAGTTTGATCCCCAGCACCCAACTTCCCCCCGAAAAGAATTTCAAGACTACAGTCACAAAGCACTAAACCCTAAGCACAGGGCCCTTCTGAGGCCCGTGGAGAGACCAAACCTGTCACATTTGTGATGGGGAGGAAGGGAAATAAATGAGATCTGAGGATCTGAGAAAGAAATCCAGAGGACTCACTAGATTTCTATCTCGGGAGGCTGCCCAAAGGCTTAGCAGGTCAGGTGAGAGACAGCATCAACCTCTCCTGCTAGGTAGGTGCTTTGCCAAGAGTTGTCCATCTTGGAGAGCTCCTACCTTGATCGTCTCTTCTGTTCTGTCCTTACGGGGACTTAGCTCGAAGCCTCTGCCCACAGTGAAGAAGCCAAGAGGGAAGTCAGGCAGAGACAGCTAAAAGGACAGAAGCCCTTCTCAACTCTTCCAAAAGGAATCCATGAGGCACACTAATGGTCCAGTCCAGTTTTCCTGGCAACTGTGCAGGATGCAGGAACCAAGCCTTGGATGGTGCTGTGGAATGAATTACATCCCCCAAAATGATATGTGGAAATGCTAATCCCCAGTGCCTATGAACTTGGCCTTACTTGGAAGCAAGGTGTTTACAAATGATCAGGTTAAGATGCGACTATTAAGCTGGGCCCCAATCCAATATGATGGTGTCCTTATTTAAAAAAAAAAAATAGGAAATTTGGACACAGAGACACAATTGTACAAAGGGAAGATTATGTGAAGAGAGATAGGAAGAAGTTGACCATACATAAGACAAGAAATACCTGGGGCCCCCAGAAGCTTGGAGAGAGGCCTGGAACAAACCCTTCTCCCGCACCTTCAGAGGGAACGCGCCCTGCTGGCACCTCGATCCACACTTTTGTCCTTCAGAGCTGCTAGATTCCAGATTTCTATTTTTAAGCCACCTAGTTTTTGGTACTTTGTTATTACAGCCCTAACAAGATCTTGGTAATAGGGCTAATAAACATCTTACGCTAAATTTACGCTGCCTTGAAATAGCCATTTATTTCTTCATAAGTGTGTTTTTGAAGAAATAGGGGTATGTGCATAAAAAGTTGTAAGATTATGGGTAATTTTTATTTAATTTTTGCTTGCCATATTTTCTAAATATCATATTCTAAAGATGTGTGACTTTTGTAACAAGGACAGAAAGGAAAGTTATTTTAAAAATAGATATGTATGGTACTTGCAAATTTGACTCCCAGACTTCAAGGGTCTCTCGATACGTCAGTGCTTCCTAAATCAGAATGTCCTAAGCTCTGGGCCCACATACTCAGCCACCAGATGGACATGTTTATTTGAATATTCCAAAATTACCTTGAGCTCAACATGCCCAAACTGGAATTGCTTATCTTTCTCTTTTAAAAGTTTGCCCCTTTTGGGGACAAGAGATGGAGGGAGAGGGGAGAGATGGGAGGGGAAGGGGATAAAAAGACAATTAAGATGTGTTATGTACATGTACCGACTCCTGATGGATGTAATCCTTACGTACTGCAAACATGTACTAATAAAAAAATAAATAAAAATCTGCCTCTTTTTTGTATACCTCATTTCAAATAATGGTCCTTTCGGATGTTCAGTCACCAGTCCTTAAGTGGTTCTTGATTGTAGCTAATCTTTGTCTGACACATCGAATCAGTATGCCTTGCCTACTCTGACTCCCCACGTGCTCCTTCATCTCCTCCCCTCCGCTCCCACAGATGCCATCTTTGCACAGCCCTCATGGTCTCTCGCACGGCCTCCTGGCTCTTCCTCCTTCCGCCCAAGTTCCCTGCCCCGAGCAACCCCCACCTCCTTCCATATGGACCCTAAATATCTGCAAAAAATGGAAATATCAGTGTGCTATCTCTGCCTGCTTGCTACAGCATACAGGCCAATATTTTGTGCATGACTTACATGCTTACCTCTACCCTCTTTTCTAGGCTTATTTCCAGCAATTCCCCCAAACACATTCTGCTCCAGCTTAAAAAAAAAAAAATTCTCCAAAGAAGCCATACTCTTTTGAGACTAGATGTGCTTGTATATTCTGTTTCCTCTCCCGGGAATGTTCTTCCTCCTCATTCTGATGTTCTCAGACTCGAAACTCTAATATAACACTCTATGAAGGCGTCTATGAGTTATCCTCGCATAGTGAATAACCGTAGAGTTAAAACTAATAGCTGCCAGGCGTGGTGGCACGTTTCTGTAATCACAGTATTCCAGAGGAGGAGGCAGGAAGATCTCGAGCTTGAGGCCGGCCTGGGCTATATAGCCAGACCCTGTCTCAAAAAATAAAACAAAGACTAATGGCCTAAAACTTCATGCGTATTTATGACACTCCATTGTAAGTTCTGTTACCATGACTGTCTTTCCTAGAACGGAGTGACTTTTTGAGGAAGAAGACCCTACCATCCAACTGTGGATCCCTAGAACCTAATTCATGACTTGCCCAAATTAAGTTCAAGAGACATTCATAGAACAGAGGGCAGAGAGAAGAACCAGGCGGGCAAGGTCGACCACAACACATCTTAGATCTCGAAGGAAGTGAAATTTTGAAAACTCATATCAAATGTCAGCATAATCTCACAGAGATTTTGTAAAGCACTTATGCAAGAAAAATGAACAATTTTTTTAAAAAATCACTGGCAAGAGACTTTGTTTTTTAAACAGGAAGCATGGCACAGCGGAGAGCCGTGCGTTATGAGTCAGGGGCTGTGACACTGAGTTTTCCAAATGACCTTGGACATGTTACTGACTGACTGCAGGCATCAGTTTCCTCAGCTGTAAAAATGGCAGGACTAGAAAATCAAGAACAAAATAATTCTTACTCTGAGCACTGCTCCAAGATTTTTTTTACATACATTCTAATTTAATCCTTAAATCCATGTAAGATAAGTTTCATCGTCCCCATTTTACAGAACAGAAAAATGAGGCTGAGAGAGGTTAAATAACACTCCCAAAGTCATATTACTGAGTAGAGAAAGCTGAGACACAAGCTTAAATCTTTGAACAACCGAGCCCAGACAGAAACACAGTGCCTGCAGCCTCATTTACATGTCTTGCAGGTGGCACCCGAGTTAGAAAGGTGGAGAGAAGACTGATAGGAGATGCATCTGGAAGCTTGATTTGTCCCCTCGGAGGAAATTTGTCCCTTTCTCTTAATGAATTTTTATATTTCTCTTCTTCCATTAATTCTCTATCCTTATTTTCTTTCCCCTGCCTCCTAATATCAATTCTAAGGATCAAGCCTAGGAGCATTCTACCACTGAGCTACATCCTTAGCCCATATCATATATATATATTTTTTTTCTTTTTTGAGACAGGGTCTAAGATACCTAGATGGGACTCAAACTTGGCAATCCTCTCCCTTCAGTGTTCCTAAGTCCTAGAATTACAGGCATACACCACCACGCCAGGTATCATTTCCCATTTTTTCTATCTATAATGTTGTTATATCACTAATTTAATGTATGCATGTGAACTACCTGATATCCTATTTTAAACAAGATAGAACATAAATTAATAGTGAATAATTATATGGGAAAACAAACAGCAATAGTAATTTTTATTTTATTTTAGTTAGTTTTGTAGTGCTGGGGCTCAAACACAGAGCCTCACGCATGCTAGGCAAGCACCCTACCACTGAGCTACATGCCCAGCCAATGATTTTTAGAAGCTCATAAAACAGTTAAGTGAAATCTTTTGTTTTGCACTAGCAGACACTGAACTCAGGGCCTCTCACGTGCTTGGCAAATGCTCTATCAGTGAATTACATCAGTGGCCCTTATGTGTTAGGCTTTTTTTTCTTTTTTTTTTACTTAATGAAGCTTTTCTTTAAATTTATTTTTAGATTTATAATGCTAAATGCTAATGAGAGAGAAATTAAACTATCATACATGCCCATTGCTGGTGGTACAATATATAAATAGGTACAATCCCCTAGAAAAGCAATTTGGCATTATATAAACAAACATATTCAAATTGTTAAATCCCAAAAATATCCTTAGGCATCATCTATAACTTTTTCTCCCAAATATGAAACTATTCAAACCTAAGATATAAGAACAATTATAAGGAGAAATATATTTATTATAGTATTACAACAGTAAAAACTGGAGAAGGAAACTAAATGTACAATAGAATGGCTTAACAAGAGTACACACCACTACAGGAGATGTTTCACTATATGAGGTTCATTCCCTTGATTTTTGAACCACATGGATTAACTATTCAAAGAGTCAAATAAATTAATTTTTAAAAAGAAAATAAAAACATAGTACTTACAACTAAGTATATTTACATTCAAAACTAACATTTATAAAATAAGTAAATAAATAAAACTAACATTTAAAAAATACAAGAAAGAAATATTCCAAAATGTTTTTAGAAATATGATTCTATGTTTTTTACTGTCTATATTTTCCATTTTTGGAAATGTTACAATGTAATATGTACAACCTTCTAAACTATTTAAATATTAGTTTTTAAATTATTAAGAATTATTAAGAACAAACTTAGGAGTTTGCATTAAGTAACCTTTAAGGTTCTAAACTCTGAATGCTGTGATTCTGTGAATAATTTCAAGGTAGAAATAAAGAGAAGATATTAAATGTGACTGTACAGAAAAATTGGGTGAGTTCTTGTAGAAACCAATGTTTAGAAAAAGGTATCCAGGGGCTGGGGATTTAGCGCAGTGGTTAGAGTGCTTGCTTTACAAGCACAAGGCCCTGAGTTCAATCCCCAGCACCTAAAAAAAAAAAAGGAAAAAGAAAAAGGTATCCATACCCAAAAATGAATGTAAAATATTCATCTGAATAAAGTAAAATTTTCAATATCCCTTCAAATACACTCATAGAAATTGTCTTCATAAGCACAATTCAGGAACATAATTGTAGCCGGGTATGGTAGTGCACACCTGCAATTCCAGCACTCAGAAGGCTGAGGTAGGAGGATCACTGTGAGTTTAAGCCCAGCCTGGACTATGTAGCAAGACCCTGTCTCAAAAAAAAAAAAAAAAGGAACATAATTGCAAAATGTTTAAGCTGCTAAAAGTAAAATGTTGGGTGGAAAGGAATAATTATGATCAGAAACGAGACTTCATATTTTCAATGTATTTAATGCTTATAACATTCTCATAAAGAATTATTTTCTATTCTATGAGTAATATGAACCAAATGCTTACCTCCTTTCAGAGCCCTGCAGATAGAATACTCATCATCATATCCTCTGCAAATAACTTCTTTGCGTGTTGGCAAATCCATGGAGTTGAAAGATATGTAGAGGTTGAAATATAACTTTTTTAAGTCCCTCCCTTAAAAAAGAGAACACTCTGTTAGCCCTCAACTAAGAGATTTTCCTATAGAGAATAATATTTGTTGTACACTTAATAAGCTCTGCTTTTCCTACATTTTTTTTCATTTCAACCATCACACCTCTCCATGAGGTGGATATTATTATTCTTGTTCTGCAGATGAGAAAGCTAAAGTTCAAAGAGGGCATCTTTGTAGTCAAACACGATGTTCCACAGTAAGAACTATGTATGCTGTGCATAAAAATAGAGAAAACTTCATAACTTGATGGAGAAAACTATCAAACAAACCAAAATTTCCAGTGCTAGTCAATCCTGCTAGAAAATCCAAAGAAGGAAAAAAAAGAAGGGAGGATAATCAACTCATGCCAGACTTTTAAGAGTTTTTATAAAATATTTGAAGATTAAGTCTTTCAATTAAAAATTAAATATATAGATGTTTTAAATTTCTTCACATTCTCTCTATTTTCAGTTAACATGGAAAATTCCAGTAATACATTTTCCTGAATTCTTCCAAGTTATTCAATTAGCCCAAACAGAAAAAATATATAACATTTTTTATAATGAAAACAATTATTTAAACCACTATCTCATTGAAAATGTTTTTCTAACAAGGTCACCATGAATCACTGTAGCCAAAGTCAAAAGATAATTTTTCCATCTTTAACTTGGACTGAGCTACACTTCACCGAATTCCCAGCTCCTTCCCATGCCTCTCTGAGGGTGATGCCGACTTTCTTTTAATTGTCCTCAACCTCTCTGACTTCTCCTCGATCTATGGCATCATATCTTCTTAAGGTTCATCTTTAGTTCTCCTCAATTTTCACTCTGAAACCTCTCCCTGGCCTTAAGTATCCTATAAGCGTATAATTTGGAAATCATCACCTTTAGTCCTGACCTTTTTTCCTGAGTAGAGTACTTATCCCATATATTGATACAACGTCTCTATTCAAGGGTTGCTTCATTACCTCACACAACAAATCCCAAACCAATTTCCTCATCGTCATCACAAAACTGGCACTAGAATTTCCAGTACTATTAGTAAATCTTACTAGCCTCCTTTTCATCCCCATTTCCACTGCTTTAATACAGGTCCTCATTACTCTGAGCCTAAAGTAACATCAAACATCCTAATTTGTCTCTACATCTCTATTCTCAGGGTAAAGTGTGGAGAAGACCATCGTGGGGTTTGTTTCAAACAGCGGTTCCGTGGCCCGCTCCGTGTACTGGGGCTTGAACCTCTCCAAAAGCAAGGCTGTGTGTTGAACTGGAAGAGTTGTTTTCACTTTTCTTTCTCTCTCTCTTTCTTCTTTCTTATTGTTTATTGAGTTTTGTTTTGTTTCATTTTGTTTTGTTTTTGTGGTATCAGGAATTGAACTCAAGGCCTTCAGACTGAGCTACAGCCCCAGTCTTGTCTTTATTTTTTTTTTTTTTCTGAGGCAGGGTCCTAAGTTGCTATGTTACCCTGGCTGGCCTTGAACTCGCTGTCCTTCTTACTCAGCCTGTCAAAGACTAAGGTTACAAAAAAAAAAAACCAAAAAAAGACTAAGGTTACAGACATGTGCCACCATGTTCGGCTGACCATGTTTTTGGAGATGGGGTCTTGCTGTGTTACCCAGACTGATCTCAAACTCCTGGTCTCAAACGATCTACCTCAGCCTCTCGAACAACTGAGACAACAGCTGCTGCACCTGCCCTCTTTCACTTTTCAAGGGCATCAGAACTGCAGTCCAATCTGAATATTCACTCTCTTCTCTGACTTCCTCTTCCTTTATTGTTCACAAGCATTTTCCCCAGTAAAACACTAGCATTTCTAATCTCTTCTTGGTATCTGGCTTTCAGAGTACCCTAAGTAATGCCATATTGTTTTATTGTTTGGGCCTGGAAGGATACAACCTGCTTCCTATAAGGGTGAGGGATTCATCTGAAAGTAAGGGATTTGTCATTCATTATGTAAATCATCACTTAGAACAAGCATCTAGCAGTAAAGCACACCAAATAGTTCAGAAAATAGAACCTGGGAAAAAGAAATAAATTTTAGAGTGAAAAATTTGGATTGTTTCTTTTACCTTTGATGAAGAAGGTGAAGCAAACAGAGTTACTCATTCTTTGCTCTGTACTTCCATTATGCCTGACTGCTGTCGTTTTATTTATACCATGTTATCTCCAGATCCATTTCTCCTATTGCACTGACAGACTCTTAAAGAGCGAGAAAATGTCTTATCAATGAATTCACAGTGCCTGGCACAATACTTAAAATATACTAAGATTTTACTACTTTGTTTCAGTGCAAGGTATTAAACCCAGGGTTTCCAGCATGTTAGGCAAGCACTTTAACACCAAGCTACACCCACCATGCAAAGATAAAGTATCAAAGTATAAGCTGAACAATTAGATTCAGAAAAATTAAAACCCAAGTTTATTGTTTATTATTCCTGAGTTCTCAGCTACTTTTTCTTTTTGTAAGCTGGAGAGCTAAAATCAGGAATGAAGAGGTAGATAATGATGATCATAAAGATTAGAATTAGTTTCCTGAAATCCCAGGACTTGGAAGAAACAAGCAATGAGGGCTGACAAATAGGGGCAGATGAATATTTGATATTTTTATAGGCATTAAAATCCAGTCCAATGCTATCATCACCACCTCCATTAGTTTTCACTATGCTGACAACAAATAATGAACCATACAGAAGAAAAACAAGATACAACACAGAACTACGAAACACTTTGCCTTTTTAAATCCCTTCATCAACATATTTTTCCCTAAACAGATCATCTTCAAAGAAAAAAGGTTCTGGCTAGCTGACACACAGATCTTTGACTAGTGGAAATCAAATATTACTAACCACCTGAATACCTAATGGTTGACAGAGGATGTACATGTGAGATTCTCAAGTGATTTCCAATTCTACTCATATATCCTTGTGTAATACCTTCCTCAAGATGTGAATAGCCCTATGACTTCCTAAACAACAGAGTACAGCAAAGACGAGAGTGCCACTTCCACAATTAGGCTACTTCCATCTTGTTGCCTGACTGTCCTGCATCCAGGCTTTGATGAATCTATGTCAATAAGGCCCGTGTGGTAGGAACTGAGGGATGGCTAACAGTCAGCATCCAGGAACTGAACACTTCTGAAAACCACATGAGCTCAGGAGTAGATTCTTCCCAAGCCTTCAGAGTCCAGTACTGGTCAACACCTTGATTGTAGCCTCATTGGAAACACTGCAGCCTGCCTAGGTAAACAGTGCCTGGACTACCGACCCACAAAGACCATGAAATAGTAGATGTGTATTGTGTTAAACCACTGATATTGTAGTCATTTGTTGCACAGCAAGAGAACAATTACATTTGGAACACAATTATTTATTTTTTTATTTCTTGAACCATAAACACAAGATTTGTACTTACTTGGTATGAAGAAAATATGCACATTTCCAGATGACCCCTTCAATGTTAAACAGGGTTTAACATTAATTGAAATAGGAAATTTATTGTTATCTAAAAGAAATAAAGACAATATTAATAAATTGTTATAAATAATTTCTACTAAGTATAACATTCTGAATATCAGACCCTAAAAGATTGCTTTTGCATTAAAATTATCTCATGAGAACAAATGAGAGTAGTTACAAATATCTTCCCAGAAGAGGGATAGCAGCTTAGCTATTACAAATTGTGTTGCTATGAACATGATGGTGCATACGTCCTTGTGGTATGACAATTTTAATTCTTCTGGGAAGATCCCCAGTAGGGGAATAGCTGGGTCAAATGGAACCTCCAGTTGTAATTGTTTGAGGAATCTCCATATTGATTTCCACAGTGGCTGGACCAGTCTACATTCCCACCAACAGTGGAGGAGTGTTCCTTTTTCCCCACAGCCCCGCCAGCCATTTGTTATTGGTTGATTTTTCCATATACGCGGTTCTTTCTGGAGTGAGGTGGAATCTTAACGTTGTTTTGATTTGCATCTCTCGAATGACTAGTGATGTTGAGCATTTCTTCATATATTTATTTGCCATTTTTATTTCTTTGTCTGAGAAATGTTTATTCATTTCAGTTGCCCATTTTTGGATTGGGTCTTTAAATT
>PVJO010010882.1:0-62213 GCA_004026905.1 Hystrix cristata | reverse complement strand
TGTCCCAGCCACACATTGTCTCTGAACGTGCACCCCAGGATGTAGGGGGTCAGAGGAATTCAGGCTACATCCTGCGGGGACCCAGGAGTCCCTAAAAGGCCTGGTGCCTTTGACTTAGTCACCTGTGCATTCTGAGCTCTTTATCTGAGCACTGGGAAGGCCATTGCCCGTAAAATCTATGGGCCTTTCCAGCCTGGACATTGAGAGATTACCCTGCCCTGAACTTGACTTCTTCTTTAACCTCCTCCATGTTTCTTCTCAGCCTTTACAGTCCTGCCCGGTGAGAGGCTACAGCCATGGTGGGTGAGCTACCAGAGGCTGCAGGGGTGGTAGCACTGCAGGGAGCTGGTCAGGGCCCCAGACGGCGAGGAGGACAGGCAGGCTCGCCTGTGCTTCTCTGTGGACTCGGCAGGAGAGGCCACCGTACCTCCTGTGGCTCCCCCTTGCCGGGCCTTCTGCAGCCTTCAGATGTTAGCACCGGAAGGTGGCAGGGCAGAGGCCTGGCCCAAGCCACTCCTGCTGTCAGTGGCGGCCCCAGCTTCTGTCCCAGCTTTACTGCTCAGTGGGCCAGACTGTCACTTTTGGATCGGTACAGGTAGGTGTTTCTTTAGTGATGGACATATTGGACATTGAAGTCCTTGAGCACGCCAAGCAAGGCCTCTACCACTGAGCCACATTCCCAGCCCAAAGTAATTTTACTTTTAAAAGGCAGGCTGCAAGCTGAGCCATTTGGGCTTGGAGAAGACAGAATTTCTGGCAGGGGCAGAACCTGCTCCTTTGGGGCAGGCCTGTAAGGAGCCTTTAATGGAAAAACAGACTCCCCTCTACTCCCTCACCCCAGCCTGGGGCAGAGGGACTGGCCACACAGGATGTTAACTGTCTTGCATCTGAAAATACCAGAGATTTTGAATTTCAGGCCAAGCGGGGAAGAAGAGCAAGGCGCTGGAGCTCAAAGGCAGGCTGGCGGGGGGGCTCAGAGAGAGAGGGAGGCTCCTGAAATGCCTGGCATCAAGGCGCTTCCTTCTGGAAAATGTTGTGAGGACATTTTGCTAGAAGCCATTTCCAGCCCCGTGTGCCAGTCGTGTGCCAGTACTCCCAGACCTCCGTGGGCTGCCGTCCCGAGTGCAAGCCTTGCTGTTGGTACACAATGGGGGCCGAGGGAAGGGCCAGGGATGTGGAGTCGGAGCACTGCAAGCCTGGCCGATGGCAGGGAGGACCGTGGAAACGGTCTGAGAGCTATCCCTTGTTCTTCTCCTCCCTGCTCCCTGTTGGATGCTCTCTCCCCTCTCCTCAGCATGTGGGAAGCCCTGCTTGGTAGAGGCCTGTGGCTCAGCTCTATGCTCCCCTTTCTGCTCCGGCCCAAGATCAAATTCTCCTGGTTGTCTTTGCTAGAGTCCCCATCAGCACAGACTAAAACCCAAAGTGTGCATGCATTAGTGTGTGTCTGTGCATGTGTGTGTGCACTCATGTGTGTACACATTCAAGCATGCAGTTATTCAGGAGGAGAATCTAGCTCAGGACGCAGAGTTTCTTTTGCAGAAGTGAAACGAAGAAAAAGAAGTCAAGCTGAGCGTGTGTTGTTGAGCCAGCCTCTGTCCTGCTGGAAGCTTCTAGGGGGTATAGGCTGCCACCTCCCTGCCCTGCAGCCCACATACCTTTGCCCTTCAGGAAGGCCTGTGCAAGGGCTCTGGCCTGCCCTGCATGCCTGCAGGTGAGGACTCAACTGTCAGAGAGCCCCTGGGGCCGCAGAGGTGGTGAAAGCCTTCTGGGGCTACAGCTGTGCTCAGCGGGTGGCCACGGGGGTGTGCGATGGGCACAGGCGTGTGATACAGACCAAGCAGGACTACACTGTACAGACACTGACTCACAGGTACCTAGCAGTGGCAGCTCAATCCTTGTTCTTGGGCTCATCCGGAGAAAAAGACTGGAGGTGCCAAACAACCAGTGAAGCCAGAGAGGATCTTACCTAATGCATTACAGAGGGATATGATGTCAGAGCTGGAAGGAATTAGTTTCTTTTTTGTTTTGTTTGAGATGGAGTCTGGCTCTGTTGTCCAGGCTGGCCCCAAACTCCAAGGCTCATGGGCTCCTGTAATCCTTCTGCCTCAGCCTCCTGTGTAGCTGGGACTGTCGGCACGCATGCCACCATGCCTGGTTTGGAAGGAATTCCAAAGACCCTCTCATTAATTCCAGTACAACCTTCTGGTTTAGAGACAAGAAAATTGAGGTCTGTTTATTCATTTACTCAACAACTGTGTCCTTTTATGACAGTGAAAAGTGAGAGAGGTTAAGTGACTTCGGAAGGTGGCTGGGTGCTGAGTGATGCCTGTTAGGCACTATGGGGATGGTGAGTGTGGGCTGGGTGGGGCACGGGGTGGAGGGGGAAAAGGTCAGCTTTCAACAAACACCTCTGCTGGTGTAGGGTACCTCTGGAGGGAGAGTTCCCGGTATTTTGGACACATCTAGGAAGACCTGGGGGCCTTTGCTAAAATCTTTACCCATCTCCTCCAATTATTAATGAATATTGATCTGCAAATAAATGCTGAAAGGCAGAAGGTACAGGCTCCATTTAAAGAATGGGCATCAATTCTTGTGGCAAAATTTGAAGTCCTACAGTAAACATTCCTCCCCTAGCCTGCACTTTTGGGTCTTTTATTTGTTTACTTACTTATTTCTGCTCTTTCACTTTCTTTGAAGATTGGACCCAGGCCCACACATACTAAGCAAGTATGCTCCATCCAGACCCTTTTTAAAAAATTTGAGACAGGGGGCTTGTGGATGTAGCTCAGTGGTAGAGCACTTGTCTAGCAATCACAAGGCCCTTTCTGAGTTTGATCCCTGGCACCTGTGACCTGCCCGGCTCCAAATTTGACACAGGCCTTGAATTGGTAATCCTCCTGGCTCAGCCTCTAGGTAGCTGGGATTACAGGAGTCTGCCACCATTCCTGACTCTGGTTCTATCTTTTTAACTTCAGTGGATTTGCCTTTCCCCTTTTGGGGGGCGGTCTCTGCTTCTCCGTGCATATATGTAACCTTGCTAGATCCTTGCAGTAAAGCATGCTTGATGACTGACAGATTGGTCAAATTCAAGGCTCCATAGAGCCATCAGCCTTTGCAAGCAGCCTTAGAGGTAATCTTGTGCAAACTCTTCTATTAAAGATGGAAAAACTGAAACATGAAGAGAGGAAACATGTTCTACCTCCAGATACCCACAAGCAAATGAAGTAGGCAGGTTCTTAATTGGTACCAGAGGACAAGGGTCATAGCAGAGGTATACTGGGAATACAACATGAATGAGTCATGGCAAAGTCTGCCCAGGCTGCTTGGCATGGTGGGAACTGAGCTGAAAATGGCCTATATTCCCAGGCACCATTGGTGGATGCCATGTTCTCCTCTCCCCTTCAGTGATCATCAGGGTTCTGCCCACAACAGACCTGAACTCTCGACCTGGAGCAGGACACTGGCCTCTCACAGAATTCAGAGAGCTGAAGGGAAACAGGTAGGAGCCCCAGGCAGGCGGAAACACAGCTGGGGTCATGGAGCAGGGACTGTTCGAGCAGGACACTGTGGCCACCAGTGTGGACACCAGATGCCACCACTGGCTGTGGTGTCTCTGTAGCCCAGGGCTGGACATCCCCTCAGTCAGCAGGACTACTAAACTGTCCTGTCACTGCACACCAAAGTCTGAACATGGGACACGTGCCTGTGGCCCAGCTGCCCAGGCCAAGGAGAGCAAGGCGGTGTCTTCCCAGCTCTACTCGAAGAGACAGGCTACCCCTCCCCAGAACCCCAGAGCTCCATGCCTGGAACCTGGGCTCCTCCAGGAATGTGTTCTGTACCTTCCCTGTGCCCCTGTGCCCCTTTTCCACATGGGGAAACTGTGATGGAGAGGGACTGGGTATGAAAGGTACAAGCAAAATTCCCCATGTTCTTCAGGGCCTGGTGCTTGGCTGCAGAGACGTTTCCATAGTTCTGTTGTTGTGTTATGTTAATATTCTGAATACAAATTGTAGTGCTAGGGCTTTTCCTTTCTGATGGCAGAATTGGTCTCAAGGGCCTGTTAGCCCTCAGGGTGATGGCTGTCAGGGTGAAGGGGGGACAGCAGGAGCTTCCCCAAGGCCACACGCCCACACACACAGACACCACACACACACACACACACACACACACAAACACACACTCTCTCCCCCTTACATTTGGAGCTGATTGGCCTGTGGCTTGCTCATTGCTCAGCCAAAAGGAAACAGTAGTGGCCCTAATAGATCACTCAGAGACAAACACTCCTTCACTGCTTACTAGCCCTGTCTGTCCATCTGTCTGTCCATCCATCCACCATCCATCCATCTATCATCTCTCCATTCCACCCATCTGTCCATCCACCCAACCATTTCTTCTTTCATGCAACGTTTATGTACAAGTGCTTATATGTGCCTGGGAGCTTCGAGGTGAGGGGAAGGTAAAAGATGTTTAAATGCAAACAAAGAATAATACTTTAAGGTCTTACTGCTGAGGTAGAGGAAGGCTTTTATAAGAGAACTTCTTGCAGATCCTCTGGCTTCTGGGCCTTCACTAGGCCTCACCTGAGCTACAGGAATGATGAAAACCCACCCTCGTCCCGTAAGGAGATCAGGGTCTTCTAGGAAGGAGGGACAGCTGCACAAAGAGCCAGTATGAGGGAAATGCCCTCCTCGCTGGAGGAGCACTGGGGAAAAGTTAGTTCTTGCTAGGGAGTGAAAGGATGTCACATTATTTTACTTACTTTTAATTAAATTAAACTGGCCGCAAGGCCCCATTTGTCAAGATGGATGAAAAGCCCACATCTGTCAGGGTCGGGGCAGGCCTGACCTGGCCAAGCACTTGGGCAAAAGCCCCCTCTGTGCTCTCTCATCGGTGGCTCGGCTGAGCATCTGTCCCAGCAGATGTCCTCGTGGTGGCCTTAGGCGTGTCGTGGCGAGTCTCAGCTCACCAGACAGGATGATGCTTGGGGGCCTCCACTGAAGCTGGAAGGGTCAGGATGTAACGTCAATGCCCCTAAGAACCTTCCTGCATGAGTTCTGCTCTCTGCTTGGGAAGGGGGTTCAAGTAAGGCACGTGTTCCAGCCATTTTAGAAGATCTGCCCCCATTCCCAGTCTCTAAATTTCTATTTCTAGACCTTAAGAAGACTCCAGACTTTTTCTTCCCTTCCTGGAATTCAACCTTCCCAAACCTCGGTGCCCTTTCCTTCCTGGAAATGTAGCTCTATCACCTACATGAGCCCAGACTTCTAAACCCCAGAGCCTCCGTGGGTGTCTTGTATCTCTGGGTATCTCAGCAACTTCTGGTTTTAACTGACTGAGCCATACAAAACAGTCCACCTAAAGTTAATCCAGGGTACTTCTTGAGTGGTGGCAAAATGCGATGGCAAAAATACCCACAGGAGCAAAGGGGACACTACTCAGATCTGCTCAGGTCCCGTTCACTGTGCAGCTGGTTCCTGGTTTCCAAGTGCCTGGCGACCCATGCCTGGGCCTCTCTCCAGCTGACTACTTTTGGGCAGCTGGTGCCACAGTGCCTGCATGCCGGCACAGATGACCCGGAATGCCGGGGATCCAGCTGCTTTCCAGGGCAGCTTTTAATGACTGGCCAGGGATGAGGTAGGAAAGCCTAGCTCTTCTGCTTTAAGTTTGGGTAATTGCTATCCAGATGAGGCTGGGACACAGGCTGGCACATGGCTTCCTTAGTTTCTTCTCTTTCCCTCTGCTGCTTTGCTCAGCCCCTTGTCTATTCTCCTGTGAGCCCGCCCTCATTTGGTCACATGCATGTTCCTCTCAGGGTCTGCTTATGGGGAGCCTGATCTCTGGCACTCAGAGAGGGCAGAACAGAAATTTCTGTATCCTGATAATAATCCCCCAGTAAATGCAGTTGGATGGGTTGTTTCTGGGCCCACTCCATCTCTGTGTCTTAGCTGGGTCAGAGTGGACCTGGAGGTTCACCTAGACTTCTTTGTCTTGGCTGGGTAGGACAAATGCCCAGCTGACCTAGCACAGACCAAGGGAGGCAGCTCTGCAGGGCACAGTGAGAAAGTTGGAATGGTCTGAGATGACCACAAGCTCAGGGAGTCGTGTTGTTCAGCTACCCTAGAGAATGCTGTTATGGGGGGGGGGGGCAGGACAGGTTATGAGCAAAGCCCAAATCCAGAATACGGGACATGAAACAAGGCCACCTGTCCTGGAGTTGTGGGCTCAGCTGTGAGCTGAGTTATGAAAAGATATTCACGGTTTGAACGGATTCTCCTAGAGACCTTGTGTCAGAGAGCGAAAGAGCTGAAAACGTGAGGCCCAGGCAGCCTGTTCTCTGCAGGCTGAAGGCAGGACTTGATCTTCCTGACCGCGGTAAACAAGGCTGGATAGGGCATGTGGGGTCCAGCTGAGGGGCTTCACAGGGAGAAACAGGGCAGAGGAAACTTAGCCTTTTGTTTACTCTGTGGCCTTGGGCAAGTTGTTTCACTTCTTTATCTTTTTTTTTTTTCTTTTTTTTACCAAGAACATGTATTGGTACATTGTATACATAATGGTCACATTCATGGTGGTTATTTTGTACCTATACATGATGTATCTTGGTTTTCCGCCCCCCTCCCTTCTGTTCCCCATTTTCCTATTTACAGCAGGTTTATTTCTACTTTCTCATTTTTCCCTTTCCTCCTTCTTTCCTTTTTCCCTTCTTTCTTTTCCCCCTTTCTAGTTCTCCTCTCTTTTCAATATTATCTTCATTTTATGTAATATCTATTACACCTCTCTGACCTTATTTACCCTTATGTTTACTGATACAGAGAAACAATTTGATGTGTACTCATGAGTGTCCGATTTCTTTGGCTTAAGAGTATGTTTCACTTCTTTAAGCCTCACTTTTCTTTTCCGGGTTTGTGGTGGTGCTTGCTGAGGATGGAACTCAGAGCCTTGAGCTCGCTAGGCAAGCTCTCTCCCACTGAGCTAAATCCCCCAGCCTCAAGTCTCACCTTTCATTTCTGTACTATGAGGGCAATATTACTGCTGAATTCACCAGTTCCTGCGAAGATTAAATAAGCTAAACATGTGAGGAGCTTAGAAGAGGGCCTGGCACATACCCGGGAAGTGCAGAGAAAATAGTAGCCGTAATGGGCATGAGGAGTTGCGAAAGGAGTTAAAGTGTGTCCGCCTCGTACTGACACATACGTGCAGACGCAGACTGAATGGGAATATTTGCCTCCCTACATCCTCCTCTGCCTTAGACTTGGCCAGCCCCTCCTTTGGGCATCTCGGCATGTGCCCTGCATTGGATGCTGTGACAGCCACCCAGATTCCTCTTCTGGGCAGAGGGTCCCATTTCCGCAGCTGTCCCCCCGGGAGCAGCCCACATTCTAGTAAGTAGACAGTGGCAGAGACCATTCCACTCGCCTCAGTCTGGAACACTCGGAAGGACTGTTGATCTTAGTGGTTCCTCATGGGTTAGTTAATACCCGTGCTGGGACTGCGTCTGTTTAACTTCTCGCCTTGGCCCTTCCCTTATATTTCTTGGGTGCTGGGGGTCCCACTCAGGGTCTTGCCCTTGCTAGGCCAGCGCTCTAGCACTGAGCTAAATCCCCTGGTCCTTCCCTTACAAAGACTGCCCCTTGCATGCAAACCCCACCCAGGACACACCTTGTGTGTTTTCTGCACGTCTGCATGCTGACTTCCTTCCTTCCTCCAATAAAACAGGAGAACTTCTCGAGAGCAAGAGTCATGAGTTCTTACCAACGTCCCCAGCACCTGGCGCAGAACAACACAGAGTATCAACGTTAGTACTGAGGAGAAAGTGGCCAGCTATGTGGGCGGCTTCCATGGAGGTGGCTTCTGAGCTGAGCCAGCGCTCACCCTCTGCATGGCATGTGACTGGTTAGGCACAGAGGACAGTTTGGGGGAGAGCATCAAGAGTGGCGTCCATCAGGAAGCTGCAGGCTCCTGAAGCGGGTGGCAATCCCCATCTCCTGATGCCCCGCCAGGGCCTCCTCTTAAGCACCAGAGAGAATGGGGATCCACAGGGACGGGAGTATGGACAGCCGAGCCCATCAGTGCAAAGTGTGGCAGAGCAGAGGTCTAGAGCCTGCAGCCTGAGTGGGCAGGAAGATCAGGACACAGTGACCATGAGACAGCTTCTGATAAAGGGAGAGGGTGGAAGATGGGTGAAACCTTTGCAAGGGCACCTCTGATGCTGAGAATCTGCGAGGACTGAACACCCAGATTTGGCAAGGTCAGGGGTAGACAGAAGAGTTGGAACTGGAGAATATGGAGGGAGAGGAGAAGGCTGAAGGTCCAGCTTAGGGTTGGGCTGGGTGGAAGAGGGACAGAGAAGGATGCCCAGGAGTCAGAGGCCTGGGACAGGGAGGGAGGGCTCATGGGGATCAAGTGTTGCTTGGAGTTCCAGGAGGCCAAGGCCAGGAGGAGCCTTGGACTTGGTTTTAGGGAGCCCTTGCTGGCCTTGGGGGGCCTAGTTAGGGCAGTGACTGAGAGCACAGGCATTCATGTCTGAGCTGGGTCCAGTGGTTGTTCTTTCACTTCCTTCCTGTGTGGCCTTGGAGCAACCAGTTGCTCTCTCTGGTCTCTGTGGTTGTCATATGGACTAAAGGACACAATACTTGGAAGAGCTCTTGAACAGCTCTTTTCACCTTGCTGTGGGGAGTGCCAGTTACAGACAGCTCACTGCAGGAAGAGCGGGCCAGAAGTGCTTTGTGGGGTGGGGGATACTTCCTCCTGGGTGCTCTGAGGGGAGTGAGTGGGCAAAGAAGAAGAGTCAAGCATGGGAAATGGAGGCTGGCGCCGGAGGCAGTGGCAGGTGTGCAGGCGCGTGGGGCGGGGGCCTCTGGAAGCTTCCCTGGACCCCTCCAGGCTCAGAGAACAGGGCCCATCATCAGCAGTGGTATGAACCATTTCCCCTCATCGTGGCTGTAAAATATGGGATGACACTAGATTTGGTCATTAAGTAAATGGGATAAAGAAATAATTGGAAAATGGATCCCTGTTCAGAAGGAGTGGAATTGTTTCCTGGGCTATTCTTGTCTGTGCCCTGTTCTCTGAGTAATCTGCAAGAGCCAGGCAAAGAAGGATGTCGAGATCAGAGTGAGATGAGCAAAACTCCACCTTGAAAAGGACCGGAAATTGCCTGCTGCAGAAAGAAAAGCCTTTGTCTCCTGAGCAGGGGGAGGAAAAAAGGTCTGGCATGTTCCCTGGGGGCGGAGGAGAGGGAAGGGCAGACAGGCACTGTGAGTTCTGAATGAAACCAGAGCCCAGCACTTTCCCTCTTGGGAAGGGGTGGGGGGTCCAGACCTGCCAGGTGCCTTGGGGCTGTGGAAAGCTGGAGAGGGTGGGCGTGTGAGCAGCACACACTTTTGCCTATAAATCCTCTCACTTGTCTCTTGGCCTCTGCAGTTTACATCCTTACGGTTAACACTTGACCCACCCACAAAACCAAAGCGCTTCATGGGACTCCGGTGGTCAGAAAGTTGGGGATGATTGTTCAGCATGCAGACCTGGGAGAAATGGTTTTCTGGAGGAGGGGGCATGGGGAGGATAAACCGCAACCTTCCCTTCTCTGGAACCCCACGTCTTTTACAGAGAACCTACAGTGTTGTATCAAAATGCCAAGCTGGCTGAGCATGGTGAGGTGCAGCCATAATCCCAGCTATTCAGGAGGCTAAGGTGCTCAGATTCCAAGTCCGAGGCCAACTAGGGCAACTGTAGTGAGACCTTGTCTCAAAAAAAGGGCTAGAGATGTAGCTTAGAGTTCCCTGGGTTCATTTCCCACTACTGCCAAAACAAAAACAACAAAACATATCAATATCAACCTACCTGTGCTGCTCTGTGGCTTCAGGCCCTCCTAACAACCCCAGCAGATACAGCCTAAACTCTCCTCTCGCATCCTCCCCACACCTGCTTGTGAAATGCACTGAAGCAGAGACAAGCCCTCCTACTTCCCTAGGGATTTTGCAGTTGAAAGCTCTGTACTAGGGACCTGAGGGTGTTTAAAAAGGTTTCCTTTTAAAAAGTCAGGCCTACCCCCAAATGGACCTCCCCAAGTTCAGTTAAACACATTTTATACACATTTTCCCACACTACATTGAAAGGGCATGTACTGGAAGCTGATGGGGGTCTGTAGCAGCTGACTTATTTTGTTCACTTGTTTAAAAGGCAGGTCTCTTGGCACATGCCCATAATCCCAGCTACCCAGGAGGTTGAAATGGGACAATCATGAGTTCATGCATTCTGTGCACATAGCAAGAGTCTTGCCTCAAAATTAAAATAAGATATAAGTTCTTGGGTTTCCTTCCAAGGCTACAGAAACAAAATCCCTAGAAACAAAAACTTTAAATAACTAGATGTTTGAGTTGAAGGAAAACTATCCAAAATGCCACATTACAGGCTGGGAACGTAGCTCAGTGTGGAGCCCTTGCCTAGCATGCTTGAGGAAAAGTAAGAATAAATATTAAATATTATGTTCTATGTCCTTACCTAAACACAGATTACCCTACATGAAATAGCTACACGCAGAAAGAGTTACAAAATTGTCCTTGGTTTTACAAAATGAAAAACATTGCAATTCTTCAAACAGGATATACAAGGATTTTGTTTTGTTTCGTTAAACATTGACAGCAAAACAACTTACTAAAAGATAGAGATGAAATGTGAATAAGCAAGCCAGTACTGTTTCTATAAAATTGTTTTTTCTTTAACCCATCTCCATTTCCATTTGATAGTCATCAAAACTTACCATTGGTCATCCAGGAAAAAGAAAGAAAGAAAAAAAAAACAAAGAAAAGGAAGGAAAAAGTGATATGCCTGTATACATACATTAGTGGCTTCGTGAAACTGATGGACTAGAGATAGAGGAAGCTCGCAACAGTCATCGGCATGTATGGAGCCCTCCTGCCTGCTGCCGGAACGTGGAAGAGACACGCTTGTCCCCCACTGACTGTGAAAACAGTGTCCCGCAGCAGCTACTCACTCAGTCAGAATCTGGTGCTCCCCCTGGGTTTTGCTGAAGATCGAATGCCCCTTAGTTGGAAGTTTCATCATGGGACCACACGCCCTGCCCCTTTAGCATGAATATGACCCCTGCTTTAGTTTCTCCCGGGACACACCAGTGCTGGAATGTCCTCTGCTGCATCCTGAAAGACAGTCCTGTTTCCCACCAGGGAGGCACGGATGTGGTGCCCGCGAGAATGTGTCTCCTTTCTGCCAGTCCAGCTTGCTGAGCTGAGGCCCCATTTGGGTCCACCTCATTTTCTCCTGCTCCATTTCACCTTCCCCTTTCTTCCCAGAAGTCTCTATTCCTCTCAGGTCATGAGTTTCACAGCCATCTCTTCTGGAAAAAGAAAAGAACAATCAGGTGAAAGGCTCTGCCTCCCAATTTTCACATCTAGAGAGACAACTGCTGTGTCAGTTAATTTTATGCGTCAACTTGACTGGGTCTACCACCTCTTGACAGTGTCCTGCTGAGGGCAAAGACTCCAACAAGTGAACCCCAGCGGGACAAACCACATCCAAACCGTAATAGTCTCCAAGGGGTGGGCTGCTCTTTGGCTCTTTAGCTCCAGGCAAGATGGGACAATGGCACTGTGTTGCTGTGCTCGTCATGGAGCCCTGCTTGCTACTGGGCCCACTGAAGGCGCTTCGTGGTGGAGGAGCCCTGTTGGCACCAGGACTCCTGTGGCCAAGTGGAAGGCATCTGCCTCTCCCCTGCCTGCACCACCACTGGTGGATTTTTTTTCTTTTTGTATTTTATTCTTTCTGAAATATTCATTTATTTTCACAGTTACTGGTACATTTTAGATAAACATAATAACATTCATTACAGGGAATTCGTACCTGTACGTGATATATCTTGCTTCTCCTTCCCCCCCCCATTCCCCTCTCCTCCCATTGACCTCTCTTCTCCTCCTTATTTACAGAAGCTTTGTTTCCATTTTTTCCCTTCTATTCTCTTTTTCCCTTGTGCCTCCCTTCCTTTCCCCCTCCCCCCACCCTTGTTCCCCTTCCCATCTGAACAATTTCTTCCCTTTCTCAAATACATATTATACATTTTTGGACCACCATTGTTGCTAACGCTGCTGAGGCCTTGAGATTCTGCAGTCCTGGACAGGAGGAGGCGTTACTTGCCTGGGTCGACACATGCTTCCTCTCTTCACAGGCGCTCTGCTTCTGCACTGACCTCACTGGGGAACGCAGCAGTCTCTCAGACGAGCGAGAAGCTCTAGATTTTGGGTTCTGAATAACTAACATGTAGACTGTAAGGCTTCATTATAAACTGTGATACAGGTAGGATCGGCTCCATTTTTTAAACGGATGAGGTCTGGAGAGGTAAGTGGCTTGTCCGAAGTCACACGGCTTTTGTGCGGCAGAGACCTGCTCTGCCAAGGCGCGTCGGTACCCAGAGCTGACAGCATGCACCGCGACAGAACTGAGCGAACGGTGTTTCTCTTTTACCTCCTTGAAACGGCCAGTTTGCATTTTGTTAAATAAGTAATAAATCAGTCCCACTGGCCACAGACTTGCTTGACTGATTTCTATTCTTCCATTAACTGCCACTTTAAAGCAGAAGTTTTGCCATCCTCGTGTCTCATGAGTTACTGTCGTGCTGTTCTCTCACCGTGCCCCCGAGAGCAGCAGCCACCACAGCCCGGCCTCTGCCCTGCCTCCTCCGAGTGTGGGACCGGCCGCCTCTGGTGGTTGCCAAGCAGAACGGGTGTGACAGCTGCAGCCCCATTGTTTCTGCGTCTAGTTGACATGGCAGAAGAGCCCAGTCCTTGGACTAGACGGTCTGGAATGGTTTCCAGCGAGCAGACTGAGCACAGGCAGACTTCTCCCCGTTATGGGCCACAGTCGGAAGGAAAGAATGACGGGAAAAGTGTAGAAGATACCAAATAGGTGTCTAGATGTGAAAAGAAGAGCGGGGACCCTCGCGGTTCCAAGAATGCCCAGTATGTCTATAGGAAGAACCAGATAAGGGACTGCTGAGTCAGACTGGATGGCATTTATAATTTTTTTTGTTTTGGTAATTTGTGTGAAAATAATATACATTCTTTTCGAGTAGATATGGGCCATTTACTAACACTAATTATGCACTAAGCTCCAAAACTATTACTTCAAAATGTCCAAATAAACCTTAACATCAAGAACATACAAACCATGTTTACTGACCACATAAAAAATAGAAAATCAATAAAAACTAGAAATCAATAAAAATATCACTACCCACACCCTCACCTATACATGTAATAACATACTTCCAATAAGGACTAGAAGAAAAAGTATAATTTTGGGGCTAAAAGGGAAAAATAGAATCTTGTAATTGAAAAGAAATACGAATACAAATTGCAAACCTATGGGTGATACCCAAAAAGTATTTATAGACAAAAACACATTTATTAAGAAACAAGAAAAGTTGAATAATTGAGCTGAATTTTCAAACGAAGAATTTAGAATTTCACTATCCAGCACAGTAGAACATGAGACATATGTGGCTGCAACATCAGTTAAATTGAGTGAAATTAAAAATTCAATTCCTTGGTCACCTTAAACACACTTCAAGGATTCACCAGGCACATGTTGCTAGTAATGGATATAGAACATTTCCATTATGCTGACAGTTCTATTGGAATTTATTCTGGTCTAGGATAAGAAAAAAAGTAGTGAAAGAAAGAAGAGGAAAATAACAAAGAATAGAATTTAACACTTAAAAGTATACTTGTTTGATAAAACCAAAGCCTGAATCCTTAAGAGATTCCCAAATAGGAAAACCTCCAGTGATCCCGAGCACCATGGTTTGTACCCATAGTACTAGCTACTTAGGAGGCTGAGGAAGGAGGATTATTTGAGGCCAGACTGGGCAACATAGTGAGACTTCATCTCAACAAAGCAAGAAAAGAATAAAAAGAAAAATCTTCAGCAAATAATATCAATAAAAGAAGGAGGAAGAGGAGGAGGGCATAATAAGTCAAAGGAATGGGAAGACACATAACCACAAACACAGAGAGATTTAGATAGTATATTGAATAACTTTATACCAATAGAGTGGGAAACCTAGATAAAGTACTTCTGATAAGAATACCAGATATCGGTATAGTGCCAAAAAGAAAAAGTAAAAACATTAACAGTAACAATGACAGGACTTGAGATTAGAGTCTAACCTGTTCTGCAAAGGGCACGGGCTTGATAACATTTAGGGGAAATTTTTTTAAATGTTCAAAGAACATCTACTGTTCATCTTATACAAATAGTTTCCCAGAGTACACAGAATGTATGAGAACTACTTAACCCATGCTAACCAATTAATGTCAAACTTGATAAGCACAAGAAGAAAAAAAGTCATGAATGAAGTGTAAGGCTTTTTCTTGAGACAAGGTCTCTGTAGTAACCCAGGCTGGGCTGAAACTCGGATCCTCTTGCCTCAGCTTCCCAAGTGTTGGGGTTACAGGTGTGTGCCCCCACATCTGAGCTAGTTTTTGATAGCTGATGTAAACATTTTAAACAAAATAATTCAACATTAAGGTAAAGATACTATTCAAGTACTAATAAACCCATTAGTCTTTATCCTAGAAATAAATGAATAATTTAATATTCCAATATGTATCAAAGAAATTCACTACATTTACAAATTCAGAATGAACACGATGATTCCTCTATCACTTATATTACTGAATATTGTACTAAATAATGCAGTAGGACAAGAAAAAGAAACACAAGAGTGAAGCAGTGGAAAGAAAAGAACAATGTACCATAATTTATCAGTGATATGATCGTCTATACAGAATTCACTACACAGGACTTGACAAACACTAAAATGTATAATAGAGTTTAAGATTAAAAGGGTAACATTTCTATTTACCAGCAATAAACAGTTAGTAATGCCACAGAAAAAGGACTATAAGAACTATAACATATCTGAAGCTAAACCTCATCAAAAATGTACAATAAATTCGAAGAAAATTATACAATTTTACTGAAGAAATGTAATGACTCAATGGGGCACTGGGATCCAGGTCCATAGTCCCAGCACTTGGGAGGCCAGGAGTTAGAGGCCAACCCAGACAACACAGCAAGATCCTATCTCAACAAAACAAAACAAAAACCAACCACCAAAAAAGAAAAAGAAAGAAATTTAAAGGCGTCAATAAACTGGAAGTCTCAATATTGTAAAAAATAAGAATCTTTCCAAATTAATCTATAGATTTGACACGAGCCTAATGAAAGTGCCAGAAAAGCGTTTTAGTGCAGCTTGGAAAATTGGTTTTAAAATTAACCTGGAAGGCCAAATGGGCAAGAACTGTCAATATATTGTGAGAGAGAAGAATAATGAATAAAACTATATTAGAAATGAAGTCATGTTATAAAGCCATAGAACTTTAAATAGTGTAGTACCAAGCAAGTCTAGGCAAATAGAGAAGTAGAACAGAATAGACAGCCTGTGCATACACGGAAGCGTGCTACATGTTAGAATTTAATATCATACATCTTTGGGGTAGACTACCTAACAAACGAAGTTGGGATAATTAGCTGGCCACAAAGAAAAATTAAACTGGATTTTTATACTGCAAACAAAAATAAATTCTACATAGATTGGAGATCTAGTTATAAAGTGATAACATAAAAGTATTAAGAATAATACTGGAAAATATTTTTTAAATCCGAGGGCAAGAAAGAGTTACACAAGACACACAAAGAAAAAGCGTACGGGAAAAAATTGACATCTGAATGAACAACTCTGACATGACAGAAGAAAGCAAGCTAAAAAAGCATGGACTGGGAGAGCATACTGGGAGCAAACACATAGAAGGCTTAATACACAGAGTATATGAAGAAACCAAGAAGAAAAAAGTAAAATCCAATAGAAAAATACAAGTAATGAAAGAGAAAGTCCAGATGGCCAATAAACATATAAAGAGATACGTAATCTCCTGATAAGCAGGGAAATCTAAAGAGAAACAGAAGTGAGAGAGATTTCATTTTCAACTCTAATAATATTTAAAATCAAATTTGGACAATATGGAGTTTTGAGAGTGTACAAAGAAATGGTTCTTTTAGTTTGCTGATACAGGAGACATACACGGTCCAGGTAAACAGAGAGAATGCTGGGAGTTGGGGATTTAGCTCAGTGGTAGAGCACTTGCTCAGCAATCGCAAGTGTAAGGCCCTGAGTTCGATTCCCAGCACCCTCAAAAACAAAACAAAACAAAACAAAAACAAAAAAAACTACTGATCTGATGACCCTTTACCCTTCTAAAAATTATTGGGAAATCCCTCAAAATTTTATATGTGAGATATAGCTACTGACTTTTACAACATTAGAAATTAAAATTGAGAAATTTTAAAAAATATTTACTGGACTGGGAATGTAGCTCAGTGGCAGAGGGCTTGTGAGGCCCTGGGTTTGATCCCTAGCACCAGGGAAAAATACGTGCACTGGCAGAGTGGTGCTGGGCACTTGTAGTCCTAGCTACTTGGGAGGCTGAAGCAGGAGGATCTTGAGTTCAAGGCCAGCCAGGGCAACATTGTGAGACTCTCTCTCTTTAAAAAAAAAAAAATAAATAAATAAAATATATATATATATATATATATATATATAAAATCACTAACATAATATTTATATTATATTACATAAATAACATTTTAATACAAAGTAGCTATATTTTCTAAAGCACAAAAATTCAGTAAGAAGAGTAATAGTATTACCTTTTTTGGGCGGAAAACAGCCTCTAAATTCTGGCTTCCTAGAAGAAAACTGGATTTTATTTTTCTGCTTCTGCATTCAGTCCTTTCACATGTCATGTAGTCCCTTCGAAATGCCCCTGTACTTTTGTGAGAGAATAAGAATAAGAAAAAGGTAAATAACCTCTTAGTGTGTTTATGGAAATAGTTTTGACCTTGGGGAACCCCTGGAAAGAGTCTGAGAGACTGAGTCCCAGACCACACTTTGACAACTACTCAAATGGACTGATATGGATGAACATTGTTTTGGTTTTTTTTAGAATAGGAATTTTATTGAGAGAGAGAAGGAGAGCTTCTGAGAGACAGGAGGGGACCCGAGTGGGTTGCCAACAAGCTCAATTTTCAGGGGAAGTTTTATAGAGCAAAATAGCGAAGCGGGTACAAAGTGTGTCAAAATGATGATTAACCAATAATATTACAAGTGTAGTCGCTTAGGTAATATTGATCCAATGGGGAAGAAGGTCACGTAGCAAATGAACATGGAAAGAATAAAGACATTCCAGGGATGGGGTGGGTCTGGAGGTTTTGGTCGCCCACCTGGGTGACCTGGACTTTATCAGATCAGATGAGTGTGATCTTCAATTCATTGTTTATCCCTCGGCCTTATCTTGAGGCCTGACCTTCAATGGATGCGCCTCCAGCCATAGTTGTAGCATATTCTGCTCTTGTGTATTGACTCCATTGAGGGCCCAGCCCTGTCTGACTGCCGATAATATTTCTCCCTTACTTAGCTGTCTATAATATTCCCCTCTCTGAAGAGGTACCCTAACTGCAGTTAGGGGAGAATGGATGATGTTTCCATCTAGCTGCTTCGAGCTGAGAAGGGTCGGTGAGAGCTAATCCGATGGGCCTTGCGTAGAAGTCACGTTGCACTCTAGCAGTTATGAACTCCCTTCAAGTTGATCTTGTGGGTATGTTTGTTTTTTGAGACAGGGTTTTGCTGTGTAGTTCAGGCTGGCCTTGAACTCACTACGTACTGCAGGCTGACCTCAAACTCACAGTGATCCTCCTGCCTCAGCCTCGGGAGTGCTGGGATTATAGGCGTGTGCCATCATGCTTGGCTAACATAGATTTATTTTTTAATTTAGTATATTAGTTAAGATTCCAAGAAAACCTAAGATAAGGTTTGCATTCGGGTGATTAATTTATTTGGGAAGTGAACCCAGGGATCAGGAGTTGGGGGACTGGTAAGAATGAAACAAGCGGGTAGGGAAATCCAGTTATTGCTGTGTGCAGTTGGGGCTCTGTCTAATTGGGGGCCTCCAGAGAAACCATGTAGAATTTACCTTAGATTTGTGTACCTGAGACCAGGAGGTTTGGAGTATTTATTCATTGGCTTCCGCCTGCTAGTGGGTAAGAATTGCTCCAGGGAGGGTTCACTCCCTGGCACTTCTAGATTCACCAGTGCACCAGGATGCCGAGAGGGAGACTTGCCTGGTACTGCTGTGGAGATGGAGCTGTCAGCTACACCTGGGAACAACTGGTTGCCACAGCAACTGCTGAGCACAGGAGCCAAGAGAATGTGAGATGAGGCCTAAAAGATACCCAACACTATGTGGGAAAGCCAAGTTCCAGAATAATAGATGTGTAAATAATAAACCTGCCAAAACAATAGCAGATTTTCTAAGCATACATATATGCAGTTGTGCACCACATAATGATATTTTGTCAAGGAGGGACACATACAAACATTGTGGTCCCCTAAGATTGTATCACCTAGTGACACTGTAGCCATCATAGTTTATGCAAGCACATTACAATGCTCCCACAATGACAAATAGCCAAAAGGGATTTGTCAGGATGTACCAGCTCCTTAAGCAAACAAATTTATATTTGCATTTCATATGTATCTATCATTTGTACATACAATGTATATGTGCGTGTGTGAATATTTACGTATATACATACACTAAATACATATGTGTATACAAATATATCTAAAAATCTTTGATTTACATGTACCAGATTTCAAAGGAAGAGATCCGGATTGGGGAGAATGCTTGGGGAATAGCATGGCAAGGATCCCCAGGAGTTTGGGACTAACAGTGAGCAGAGATGAGCTTTGCTTCCTTTTTTGACACTGAGGATATGAATGCAGGACCTCGTGCCTGCTAGAAAAGTGCTTTCCCACTGAGCTACCTCTCCAACTCTTTTTTGTTTTATTTTATTTTGAGACAATGTTTTAATAAGTTGCCTGGCCTGTGCTCGAACTTGCAATTCTCCTGCCTCAGCTTCCCAGGTAGCTGGGATTACAGGCATGTGTCGCCATACCTAGGTCTGAAGCTATCTTGAAAGAAGCCCACTTAAGAGACCTGCCTGCTGCAGGGAACAGCGTCCCCCTGCAGAAGGCTGCGACACAAAGGAGCAGTCAGAACCTCTTCTCCTAGCGCAGAGACCACTGTGGGGAGTGGGGTCCTCAAAACCCGCCCTGGAGGCAGATGCAGAGCTACCTTTCACCAGCTGTCCTTGAGGCCAGTTCTCTACACCTTCACCCCTCCTCTTCCCTCACCCTGGACTTGGAAGGCCGAGTAGAACAGACAGTGCACTCCTCCTCCTGTCCGCAGGGTGGGCTGAGCTGGGGAGGGAAGAAGCTCACGCAAGACTGAGTTTTGATTGAAACAAGGCTGTTCTCCCATGCTTGAAACTACTACCACGGTGATGATAGCGCCCAGTGACTGAAAAGCTACGCTACTGCCTGAGCTGTCATCCGGGTCTGGGAGCGGAGAGCTGACAGGGCAGAGCCGAAGAACAGTGATCTGAGAAAAGATAAAGCTATTTCTTAAATATACCTAGGGAGTTCTGCTGTTCTATAAAGGAGTTATTCTTATATGTATTTAAAAATACATATATAAAGCCCAGCAAGGTGGTACAGAACTATAGGAGGCTGAGGCGGGAGGATGGTCTGAGCATAGTGTTGGGGTCAACTTGGGCAAGACAGCGAGACTCTGTCTCAAAATTAAATAAATGAATGAATAAAATAAAATAATAGCATGTGTATGTGTGCTGAAAAGACTGTTGATTAACCAGTCAACCTCAAATCACCTTCCATGTGTCCACCCAGCTCTGTGAGGTCATGCAGGCAGAGAGAGGCTGTTTGTCTCAGCCAGCAGTTCTCCAACAAGACAGTGTGGTTCCCTAAGTGTACTCTGGAACTGGCGGGGTGCCGACATCCTGTGGGGAGGGCCTTGGCCCTAGCCATCGTGCATGAGGTGTGGGGCGCCCAGACCTTACGGTGTGTAGGACAGTCCTTGCTGAAAGAATGGTCTGCATCTCGCATGACTGTCTGATGTCCTGTGAGACTTTCATGTGGGTTAAAACCTTTCTCGGAAAAGCTTCAAGTATCTTCTTCACAGATCCTGAATTTCCTAAAAATGTAACCACTGTGTCACTCAAGAGAGGACCATCTTGTGTTCTGTTTGAAACTTTCTGCAGGGTTGTTCGTTTTGGAGAATTGCACCGTCCGTGGCAATGACCTTGTGCTACCAGAGTCACCTCTGCATCCAGCTGCAGCAGTGGCTGGTATAGCCTTGGCATTTCCTACTGTATTTGCAAGTGTCTCTCTGCTTCATTGTGTCTGATGGAGTATGAAGCCTGAATGTTTGCTTGTTAAAAGATACATTCTTTTGTAAAAATAATAATTGTTATTTTGTTCTGCTGTAGCTCAAACCCAGGGCCTCTCACCTGCTAGGCAAGTACTCTACCACTGAGTGCAACCCCTACCCCACCAAAATTATGTTTAAGTCTCCTTTTTACTACAGCTGAAGTAGCATAATCTGGTTCTTTTTCGAAATGTTTATGTGTAGGTAAATCATATTATCTATAAATTTTACTTCTGTAGTGAAGGAGAATAAATGTGCTCAGAGGAGCAGGTGATCTGATAGCCTTGAGGTGCCCACTTTCTCTGCGGAGTTCCAGGCCAACAATCTCTTTCATTTGCTAGGGTTGACTTGGCTGTGCATATGTGATGCGACTCTGGCCAGGAAGAGATGTGGGGTAAGTCGGCAGGAGGGCTCCGGGAAGTGTCTTTAGTCCTACAAATAGGAAGAGATGGTATTCTTTCTGCATTATTCTGTTTTCACTGTATACGCGACTCTCATGGCCTCGAGGATAGGAAACCTGAAGACGAAGTCCCCAAACTGAGGTGGCAAAGCTGAAAGATGGCAAGTTCCCATCACTGATCATATTGTTGAACCAGCTCTGGGGTCACTCCTCATTTTCATTTAATCTATTTGTAAATCAGCAGATACAAGTAACTCGGAGATGGGACCAAGCCTGTCATTGCCATTTTATTTTGTTATTGTTAAAATTTGCTTCCCCAGACAAAACAGAACCAACGAAATCAAAATCCTGTCCAAAGGAAAAAAGTAATAATGCACATGGTAGAAAATTAAAACAGTACAAAATGTTTATAAAGAAAATTTCATCTCCTTCTGCCAGTGCTGATCTGTTTCCCAAAGGCAACAAATGTTACCAATTTTTATGCAGTTTCTAGAAATATCCCATGCTTATACAAGGGTATGCATATATGCAAACGTAGACAGATGTTCTTTCCCTGATGATGGGTTTGTCCTGATAAACCCATCTTACATCGAAAACATCATTAAGTGAAAAATGCTTCTAACGCACCTGACCTACAGAACATCACAGCTCAGCCTGGCCTGCCTTGAACACCTCTGAACATTTCCTTGTTGGGCAGAACCATTAGTGGCTCTTTAGAGAAGCCATCTTCTTGGTAAGGTAAAATAGAAAACGCTGTCAATAATTTTTCAATCCATTTTGTCCTGTATTTTCTTAGAGTGTATCTAAATGTGGAATGCGTTTTATAGAAATAAAAGTCTGGTCTTTTAAGGAGTCTTGGTGGAGGGAGAGGGGCATGGGCAGAGTCGGTGTTGGAAGCACTAGATGGTGGCGGGGAAGTCAGCATCGGACTTCCTCTCCCTGCAGGTGCCTCAGCCCATATGGGAGGCACCCAGAGGGCCTACACGGTGCAGCATGGTGGGGTGAGCCTTGGGCCTGGAGCTACTTCACTCCTCAGAGCCTCAGTTTCCCCTCTCTGTGCATCACTACAGGCTCTTCCTTCCCGTCACTTCTCTCCCATTTAAAGATAAAATCAGAAGAATCCATTTTACCCTGGTCAGTGCAAGTGCTCTCTCTCCTGCCTGACCTCACCAGGTTTGTTGTGCCATTTCCTGTCTCCCCATTCTGCTCCATCTGTCACAAACCTTCACTAAGAAGCTGTTCTTGTCAGCTGTCTGGTGAGGGCTCTGGGCTGCCAGGGATGGGGACAGCCCTCTTGGGCCATTAGAGGACCCCAATACCAGCTTAGAACTGTGAGCGCATTGAGTCCTGGACCATCCCTGGGCCCCACAGACATTGTGGCACAACTAATGTTGAGTATATTCACAGTGTCATGCAACGGATCTCTAGAACTTTTTCATCTTGTAAATTAAAACTGTACAAACAAAACTTCTGCTAGGCTTTGGATCTTAATGTCCCCCAAAGGCCCATGTGCTGGAACTTGGTGCTTAGCTGATGGCGCTATTGGGAGCCCGTAGAAAGTCTGGGAGGTGGGGCCGAGTTGGAGCAGGTAGTTCATGAGGCTGTGCTCTTGAAGGGGATATTTGTCCCCGGGCCCTGGGTTCCTTTCTCTCTCTGTGCTTCCTGGCCGCCATGAGGTGAGCGGCTTTACCCTGCTGTGCTCTTCTGCTGGGATACGCTGCCTCCCCATTGTTTCAGACTTAGAAACAATGAAGCCTAGAGTCCCCAGACTGACCTCTGAAACCATGAGCAGAAACAAGGCTTTGCTACTTTAAGTTGATTTTTTCAGATATTTTGTCACAGGGATGAAAAACTAACACAACTCCCAAGAGACTCACACCTGCTTGATCACTTTGGAGGATGGCAGCAAAGTAACTCTTTACATTAGAAACTGGTAAATAAAAGGAAATAACAGGATCTGAGGGTGTAGCTCAGCAGCTAAACCCTAGTCTTGTATGCATGAGGCTCTGGGTTTGGTCTCCAGCGTGGCAAAAATAAAATAAATAGTGAAGCATCCTGTCTTTCCTATATCAATCATACCAGATAGCCAAATAGTAGATGAGGAGAACGCCTCTCTTTAGAATAGCAGACAAGAAAGAATGATAGAATTCAAGCGTTACCGCTGCTAGTGAATTAGAGATCTAAGCAATGGATACTAAACATTCCAGTCACCACAAAAAGAGAAACCATTAGACATAATGTGACTTTCCATGGAAAAATACCACGCTACCTTTGAAATAGTTGTGCCAAAAATTTTAGCCCTCATTTGATCAAAATCCAAATCCCAATTTAAATACTGAGAACAGAGAGATGAGTAATCTACACTGTGGAGTTGCAATCAACACATTCCAGACTGGGGGAAACTTAAGAGGAAAATCAATCCAATTTATTCACAATTAAATTGCAGGATTGAGAAAGAGGGAGGAGTCGTCAGGGAGTAGATAGATGAGGAGAGAGAGGGGAGGAGAAGGTGTTGAAGGAACTCCTGGATTAAAAGAAGCTTAAAATTACATGAGTTCAATCCCCAGCACCCCCCTAATATTACAGATTCAGCTGCATTAGTCTCTGTCTCAAAGCAACTGTAATAACAATATGGCATTTATAAGACTATTGGAAATTTGAACAATAACCAAATATTTGCTGGTATTAAGCATCTTAATCTTTTTAGACAATATAAGAGTATTGTGGATTTATATTTTTAAACAGAGTTCCTATCTTTTAGGTTCAGAAAATGATGCCCCAAAGTATAGTGCTTTGGGATGCAGAGTGCTTTGAACTAAAGGATCCCGAAGGCTTTTGAAGCAACCTCAGGACCAAGGACTTTCTGACTGTCTCTTGGCCCCCAAATGCAGGATAAAACTCTGAAGTCCTCCGGAAGCGATGAGATTGCCTTGCTCCCCTTCCTGCAGTTCCGTCCAGGGATGATTAAACTCACATGGCTGGAAAGAGGACTGAGGAATATCACCACACCTAGGTAGACTCTGCCACCTAGGTAGACTCGCCTGTTCTTTGGGCCTATCCTGATCCCTAAAAATCATTTAGTACTCCCCAAATTGTCCTCACCCTCCCACATCCCTCCCCCATATGAAGAGAATATATAAACTTACTTGATTTTGTTTTGATGGTGCTGGGATTGAACCCGGGGCTTCATGTGTGCTGGGCGAACACTCTACCACTAAAGCTGCATGGCCTGCGGGAGAGCATACAAACTTCTGAACCTCACTGGGACACCAGGCACTCAGTTTCCCATGATTATCACATGTGCATGATAAACTTGGGAGTCCTTTTCTCCTATTAATTTGTTGTCAATATATTTCAGCTTACTAGATCCTTCAGAGGGGGAAAAGAAATCCCTTCATCTCTATGTGAAATTGTCTTGAAATATTGATGAATGAAATAATATAATAATATTGTGATGGTTGATTGTGTCAACTTGTAAAAGAAGCTTAACTAAATTAACTAAGCAGTTCTACACATTGCAGCATAGAAGGTCCACCCTAGGGTGCCCATCACCTGGAGTGGGGTAAAAGGGAAATGAAGAGGGATAGGCCTGGTCTGGCTTCTTTGGATCGGCTTCGGTTCCTTTGGAGGAGCTCCAGACCTTCGCCTGGATCCTACAGGAGCTCCAGACCTTCTGCTAGACCCTTGGGAGCTCCAGACCTTCGCCTGGACCCTTTGGATCTCCAGGTCGCAAACGGACCCTCTACACTCTTCCACGTCTGACTTTGAAGGAAGCCCTTGTAAGCCAATCTGTAAGTTCTTACATATTCATTTATCTTGCATTATATCTGTTTCTCTGGTGAATACTGACTAATACAAATATAATGTCTGAGATTGTCTTCAAAATAACAGAGGAATAAAGTGTGTGGACATACGCATGAAACAAGATTGACCACGTACTGATAAATGTTGAATAGAGATGGAGGCTGCGGGAAGGTTCACTGAATAATTCTCTTTTTGTATATGTCTGAACTTTTCCATTAAAACAAAGCTAAAAAGACTAAAAAGTGAGGGGTTGAGGGCTGGGGATTTAGCTCAGTGGTTAGAATGTTTGCCTTGCAAGCATGAGGCCCTGAGTTCGATTCCCAGTAAAAAAAAAAAAAAAAAAGTGAGGGCTTGTGATCAAACTGACTGGTTTTATATCTGGTTCTGTCACACTAGTCATGCGATGACAATGAAGTTCTTTATCCTTTCTGAACCTCGGTTTTCTCTCTATAAAATAGGTAGGTTAACAGTGTCTTCCCTGTAGTGTTAATTGTGAAAATTATATTAATATTTATAAAGCATGTGGAAGTACTTGGAACATAGTAAACACTTAGTAAGTGATAGCTGCATTGCTATTTTGCCACACCCCCACTCAGGCAGGCTTCAGGAGAGCTGGACCTAGTACTCCAGCCTTACCTACCTGCGCCCTGGTGTCAGAGGCAGGCTGCAGCATCGTGCTGGTGCAGCGGTGGGCAGGAAAGCGCCCCTTGGCCTGCACAGGAGGTCAGTGTGGTCACTCAGCAAGAATCAGATCCCAGAGGCAGGCTTCTGGGCACCAGATCCAGCTTACCTGTCTTGGGCAGGAGCCTTCTACCCACCACATAGCCAATTCCTCTTGCTTGCCCCATAGTGGTCTTTCCTGTAGAGACGTTCCTCCAATTACAGTGGGCTACCCCCCAAAAATCCCATAATAAATGGAAAATATTATAAGTTGAAAGTGCCTTCCTTCCGCTTGACCTACTGAGCACCGTGGCTCAGTGACGCATAAAGTATTGGCGGTTTCCCCTCGTGACTGTCCTGCAGCCTGCCTTTGCCACTTGGCATCGTGAGAGCGGAGCACACAGCCATGCTGGTGGGGGGGAAGAGCCACATTCAAAATTCGGAGAGCTGTTTCTGCTGAATGCTTATTGCTTTTCACTGTCATAAAGTTGAAAACTCAAGAGTTAAATCATTGCAAGTCAGGAAGGCCAGTTCTTGCATCACCCCATTGTATACTTTACCTGTTAGTATCTCTCTTCTTATAAGAGTTTCCATTGTAACTCTCTCTCTTTTTTTTTTTTTTTTTTTTGTGGTGCTGGGGATCGAACTCAGGCCCTTGTGCTTACAAGGCAAGCACTCTAATCACTGAGCTAAATCCCCAGCCCCTGTAACTCTCTTTTACTTGTGTAATTTATTACTTTTCTTTTTTGAGCCAAGGTCTTGTGTTATGCAAATTAACCTGGACCCTGCAATCCCCTTTCTCCCCCAGTAGCTGGCACTACAGGCGTGCACCACCAAACCAGCCTTTTTCTATCAGGGTTTTTAATCTGGGGCTCCTAGGGGTGGATGCAGTTGTTCTCTGTGGTCCTATAGACAACCTATGAAAAATGCATTTACAGCGGCTGTGCTGAGACTCACAAGAGAGCTGAGGAAGGAAAGTTTGAAGCTTGGGCTGAAAGCTGTATGAGCAGGTCGGGGGCATGAGCAGTTTTGGTGTGGCTGAGGATGGCAAGTGTGCAATCCCTGGTGCTTTGAGGAAAGCTGAGGGAGGTTCCCAGAGGTAACTTTGGGAACACGCAGTTGGACCACAGCGTCCATAGGCTCTGACTTGCAGGCCAGGGTACTGGTCACTCCCTTAGCATCCTTGAGAGAAGTGTGTTCAGTCACATGCCGCTGTCCACACATCTAGGGTGTGCTCCAGAAGAGGCACCCGACCCTTGAAGCTCCCTTTAGTGGGGTGATCTATAAGCAGCAATGCGTCCAATGCCCTGGAGGCCAGTTGCCCCCACACACAGCCATTCTTGCCAGGGTGGGGCAACAGCAGCCTCAGTAAGCTCATTGCTGGGTGGTCTGAAAGGCCCATAGTGTCTTTGGCAGTTGATGCTCTCCCCTCCCCATAGTGGAGGGTGTTGAGGTCCATTCTCCCTAATGGGAGGCCATGATCTCAAAGCAGATTTCCATTCTAGAAGTGCAGCTCTGGAGAACAGGTGGCAGGGGAGGGTGGACAGGGAGAGTCCGAAGAGTGTGATGATTTGAACATGCTTTGTCTCCTCTACTACTCAGGTGGAGGTTCAGTTTCTCAGGGTGGCAGTGTTGGAAGATGGGACCTAGCAGGAGGTATTTGGCTCACCAGCGACCTCTTCTTTCCCAGTGAGTCTCCTCTGGGTTGTTGGATTAGTCACCTTAAGACAAGTTGTTATAAAGCAAGTCTGGCTTCCTCTGCTTTTGTATCTGTCTGCACATGCTCCATTGCCCTTCTCTCTGTTGTAAGTTGAAGCATCAGGAGGCCCTCACCAGAAGCCAAGCAGGTGCCTGTGCCAGGGTCTTAGATTTCCAGCTTCCAGAACTGTGAGCCAAAGAGACTTCTATTCTTTACAAATTACCCAGTTGCAGATGGTCTGTTATAGCAACTGAAAACAAACCAAAACAGAGTGAGCCTGGATGGCGAGGGACCACTGCGTACAGAGTGACAAAATCTCAAAGGCTGAGGGATGGCACTGCTGGGCTGAACCTGTCTCTCATTTACCCCTCACTCTGTCCTTCTGATATAGTGACACAACACTAGTCTAGTTGGGCTCTCCCTGTTGCCCCACAAATGGCTCCTGTGAATGAAAACTGAGGACAAAGAGTCACCAAATACTTCACATTCTAAAAGGAACAGAAAGACTTCTAGGAAGATGGCAGAGTGGTAAGCAGCAACAAATCAGCCTCTCCAAGATTCAAAATCCAGAACTTGGAGAAGAAAAGAAGGATGGAGGTGGATCCTTAGGACCTAGGAAGGATCTGAAGGGAAAATTGGAGCCTACAGAGAAATCGAAGAGACAGACTACAACACAGAAAAAGAAGGGGGCAATCTGCACTTTCCCCCCAGCTTCTGGCTTGTGGTGTAAGGAAGGAAGATATAATCTACAGAGATAAAATGAGAGTGGGCAACTCTAGAGGCCTTCAGAGAGAAATGCACTAGCGGAACAGAGCAGTGGATACCATGCACTACAACAGCAGGTGAGTGATTCCAGTCCAAGTATCTGCCATATCTGCTGGAGAGAGTGCTCCAGGGGGCATTTTAGGGAAGAGCCAGTTGAACCTGGGACTCAGAGCAGCTGTGAGTTGGCTTCATCCCAGGGCTCCCAGCATTAAACACCCACAGTGACTGAGTTGGGGGACAAACACAAGAGACATCCATGGATGTGGAGGTGTAGTCAAGGTGGTAAGAGACGCCCAGAGTGTTGTAGGCTAAATGACTCAGGCCCCAATTCCATGACCAGAAGCCAGGTTCAGCCTGAACATCCATGGATTTGAAAGTCCCAGAACTGGCATCCAGCTCTAATCCTATTGCTGGCTTGCTGGGACTATCCAGTATATATCTGGGCTCTGAAGGACTCTCTTGTCTACCTGCAAGAGCAGAGTCATGCCTTGAATTAGACACTGCCACAAAATTGTAGATCCTGGAAGACAACTACGGGCTTGAAATCACAGAGCTTTTTAAAGAAAATTTTCTTTTTAATTACTTGCTTTTGATTTTTTTGTGGGTGCGAACCTTGTTTCTAGGGTTTTTTTGTTTTGTTTTCTCTTTCTTTCCTTTCCCCTTGTCTTCGTCATCAGTTTTCTAAGGCTTGGGTGATCTTCCTTTGTCTTTCAGCCTTGCTTCTAATCTCTTTTCTACTTTTACTTCGCTATTTTTTCCCCTTTCCCTTTAAAGTTTTCTCCCCTTAGGGTAAAGGTATTCTATTGGATGGGTATTTACTGTATGTAAGTTTTTGATTTTTCTTAGATTTTATTATATAACTATAAATCTTATACCTAGGATTAAAGGTGGCAAATTATGAATTATCACAGCTTGTCATTTTCCAGTCTGCATTTGATACTATTGTTATTACAGACTGTACCATTTTAGCCAAGGTGACACAGTTGTTGTGATCAATTGATCTTCTTTGATCTTCCTAGATTGTCTGGAGGTCATAAACAGTATTACGGTTCAGCACTGAAGAACTGGGTGCTGGGTCAAGTAAGCTGCAACCTTTCATCCCTAATAAACAGAAGAGGCAGGGCCCTGTGACAGACTTAAAGGACACACATCAGCTATGACTAGGAGACAAGTAGTCATTGCCTTAAGAAATCATGATACTAGTAAGACAGCTACCTGCCACAAGCAATTTACAAGCTTCAATGCAGAGCACGAATAAACAAACAAAAAAATATAAGAGAAAATACAGATGTGAACTTGATGCAACCCAACACCCCCAACTTGCCCAAGACAAATTCAGGGGGCATTGAGATGAAAGAGATCAAAAGCTGCCCAGCTGAACCTTCTAAAATGTTAGTAGCAGAAGTAACAAAACAGACGAATAAGTCTCTTGACAAAACCCAAACAGAAATAATTACAGAGATAATTAAAGAGATGATGACCAAAATGAAGGAAGTGGTTAGTGACTCCAGAGTATATACAGGTGTTGTGGTTTGTGCCTAGGTGTTCCCCCAAAACCTCAGGGAGTCATAGACTGGGATTTTCACAGGCGGCTGAATCTAGAGTGTGTGATGCTGGGATTAAGGGCATGTGATTACTAACTCAACCCACTGATTGTTTTGGCACTGCTCTAATCCTGGCAGCCTGGATAAGGCATAAGGGACAGAAAGAGGCTTGTGTACCCCTTTTTTCTCTTCTTGCTTATGTTGCTTATTTCTGCCTGTCTGCCATGCCACCCTGCCTTGGTGTCAGCTAGCTATGAACTGAAACCTCTATGAACTGTAAGCCAAATAAATTTTTCTTCCCTTAAATTTGGGTGTTGGGTATTTTGTCTCAGCAACGAGAGCTAAGTAACTAAGACAATAAATTAAAAAAAATAGAGGTGCTTAGGAAAGACATAGAAACCATGAATACCCGAAACAGAAAAGAACTGGATTCCATAAAACAGACTCAAATAGAAAGCCAGGTGATTAAAAATTCTATTGAAAGTACAAGCAGAAGAGTCAAACAATGTGATGATAGAATAACAGATCTAGAAAAAAGAGTTGTGGTTGGTGATCACCAAATGCAAGACTCCTTAAAAATGGCAAGGGATCATATAAAATCAACAACAGTGCTAAATGATGCAAAGAAGACTAATACAAGATTAATTGTAATTAATGAAAAATCAGAAGATAGCACAAAGGGGATAAAAAAAACCTGTTCACAGAAGTAATAGTAGAAAACTTTCCAAGCATGGAAAAAAATTCAACATAGATAAGTGAAGCATCTAGAACTCCAAATAGCCATGATCAGAAAAAAATGCTACACCAAGGCATATAATACTCAAGATTCCAGAAATTCAACATAAGAACAGAATATTAAAAGCTATTAGAGAAAAGAAACAAATCACTTATAAAGGAAAACACATCAGACTCAGCAGAATTCTCAACACAAATCCTTAAGTCAAGGAGAATTTGGAGCAAAGTATTTCAAGCTCCAAAGGAAAACAACCTCCAACCCAGAGTGATGAACCCTGCAGAGCTATCTTTCAAAATTGTTGGAGAAATAAGATACTTCCATGATAAAGAACACCTGAAGAAATTCATGGCCACCAAACCAGCACTCCAAAAAGTTTTCTGAAGGATATTCTAGAAAAAGACAGTGAAGACAGAAATTTCAAGAATCTTGATAGAATTAATCCATCAGTCAAGGCGAGCAATTAAATAGAAGGGAAAGAAGGGGAACCAGTGACAGGAAAGTAATATAATGACAAGGATAAGTCAATAGCTATCAGTCATAACCATCAATGTGAATGGTCTCAATTCACCAATCAAAAGAAACAGATTGGCAGAATGAATCAAGAAACAAGATCCAACAATATGCTGCATACAAAAAACACATCTAAGACAAAAAGAAATTCGTAGACTGAAAGTCAAAGGATAGAAAACAATACTCCATGCAATAGGAACCTGGAAAAAAGCAGGGGTAGCTATTCTATTTTCAGACAATGTGGCTTTCAAGCCATGACTGATGAGAAGAGACAAAGTCACTACATACTTGGTAAGGGAACAATCCAAGAGGAAGAGATAACAATCATAATATAAATGCACCAGATACTGGCACACCCAATTATATAAAACAAACACCACTGGATATGAAAAATCAGATAAGCATTAATACAGTTTTAATGGGAGACCTCAATACCTCACAGTCACAAAAAGACAGATCAACTAGACAAAAAAAAAAAAATAAAGAAATATTAGAGCTGAACCAAACCTTTGAACAAATGAACTTAGTAGTTCTGTACTGAATGTTCCACTCAACAACAACAGAATATACATTCTTCTCAGCAGTACATGGAACTTTCTCCAAAATAGACCACATAATAGCTCATAGAACATGCTTAAGAAAATACAAAGGCATTGAAATTATTCCATGCATGTTATCAGATTATAGTGTAGTTAATTTGGAAATAAGTGGCAAAAGAAACCACAAAAATTATATAAACACATGGAAATTAAATAACACCCTCCTGAACGACCAATGAGTCACAGATGAAATTAAAGAAATTAGTTTCTACAATTAAAGGATAATGCCAGTATGACACACCGAAATTTATGGGATGCAGTGAAAGCAGTTCTTATGAGGAAGAAAATTATAAAGATCAGAGTAGAATTTAACGCAGTTGAGGCAAAGAAAACAATACAAAGAATCAATGAATGGAAGAGATGGTTCTCTGAAAGATAAAATAGACAAACTCTTAGCCATCTTTATCAAAACAAGGAAAGAAAAGACACAAATTCATGCAATTAGGAATGAAATGGGCAAAATCACAACAGTTCCTACAGAATGCAGAAGATCATTGTACCTAGTTTGAGAAACTGTACTCTAATATGATGGAAAATTCAGCAGAAATGGACAGATTCCCAGATGAATATGAATTACCAAAAATGAATCAAGAAGACATAAAACTTTGAAATAATCCAATATCGGTCAATGAAATTGAAGAAAAACAAAAACACTAGCAACAAAGAAAAGTCCAGGTCTTGATGGAGTCACTGCTGAATTCTAATGCCACTATTCCTCAAACTCTTTAATGAAATTGAAAAGGAAGCAATACTCTCAAGCTCATTCCTGGAAGCAAGTAGAGAAGGCTCCAACCAAAAAAGAAAACTACAGGCCAGTCTCCTTAATGAACATAGATGCAGAAATCCTCAATTAGATATTGGCAAACAAAATGCAGCAAGTTATCAAAATGATTATACAGCATGACCAAGTAGGATTCATCCCAGGGATGCAGGGATGGTTCAACATATGTAAATCAATAAATGTGACACACCTCAATAAGAGAATCAAGGACAAAAACCACGTGATCACCTCAATAGATGGAGAAGAAGCATTTGACAAAATCCAACACCCATTTATGAATAAAAGCCTATAGAAAATTGGAATAGAAGGTCTTTATCTCAACCTGATAAAAGCCATCTATGACAAACCAACAGCCAAATTCACACTAAATGATGAAAAACAGAAAGTTCTCACTCTAAAATCAGGAAGAGGAAAAGGATGCCCTCTGTTCAATATAGTTCTGGAAACATTAGCCGGAGACAAGAGAAAGAAAGAAAAGGAATATGGATAAGAAAGGAAGAAGTTAAATCATCGTTATTTGCTAATGATGTTGCATGTGTCGGGGGGTCTCTGAGTGACCTTTTGTCTTCACTTCAGCGAAGAATGGAGAGAGGGGCTCTTAGTGAGAAATGAGGGAGTCATGGGAACTATAGTGCACAGCAAAAGTTTATTTAAAGTATGGCAAATGCAGGGAAAGCAAAAAGAGAGCTGTCTTAGCAGCAGAGTGGTGCTGCAAGCCAGAAGGCATCCTGCTCAGGATGGCCTGGTGAGTATGAGAGGCGCTTCATACTTACAGGGGTAAGCTGCTTTCTAAAAATAATTGCATCACTGATTGTCTAGGCCAATCAGGGTCTTAGCCTGTTTCTGGGAAGGGGACAAGGTCAGCACAAATAGATGCGAGTGACACTTCATAAAGGATACAGTAGGGTACACTTTCTCAAGTAAATGGTACCTGGATATGCATGTGATGATCTTACAGTCATCAGCCGCAGATAAGGATGTGATGATTTTATAGTGCTAGCCATTGAGTTTCGTCCTGTGTTTTTTCTATGTCCTTCTGCCCCTATAGTGATATGATACTGTACGTGGAAGACCCCAAAATACCACAAAAGGGTTCCTAGAATTAAATAACCAAATTCAGTAGCATAGCAGGATACAAAGTCAACACTCAAAAATCAATAGCATTCCTGTGCACGAATAACAAACCCACTGAGAGAGAAATTAGGGAAACAACATCTTTCACAATAGCATCAAGAAAAATGAAATACTTAGGAATCATTTTAATGAAGGAAGTAAAAGACCTTTACATCGAAAACTACAGTACTCTGAAAAGGAGATTGAAGAGGATATCAGAAAATGGAAACACATCACTTGTTCTTGGATAGGCAGAACCAACATTGTGAAAATGGCCATACTTCCAACACTGTTATACAGATTTAATGCACTCCCAATCAAAATACCAATAACATACCTCACAGAACTAGAGAGAAAAATCTTAAAATTCATACAGAACCAGAAGAGACCTAGACTAGCAAAAGCAACTCTGGGCAGCAACGGCAATGCAAAAGGTGTCACAATCCCCAATTTGACTTTATAATACAAAGCTACAGGGATAAAAACAGCATGGTACTGGCAAAGAAACACATTCGGGGATCAATGCAATAGAATAGAAGATGTAGAAACAACTCCAAGCACACTCAGCTATATTATCTTTGACAAAGGGGCCAAATAGCTTCACTGGGAGAAAAATAGTCTCTTTACTAAATGGTGCTGGGAAAACTGGCTTTCCACGTGCTGAGATTGGACCTAGACCCATATCTCTCAACATGCACTGAACTGAAATAAAAATGGATCAAAAATATAAATATTAAAAGAGAAACATTTAATCTGCTGGAAGTTAGAATACGTAAAACTCTTGAAGACACAGGTGTACACAAAGATTTTATGAACAAAACCCATATCACACAGGAAATACTACAAAGAACCAACAACTGGGATCACACTAAGTTAAAAAGCTTTCCCAGAGCAAAAGAAACCATAAAACAGTGTCAAAAGATAACCCATTGTGGTGGACTTATTATTGGGGTCAGCTTGAGCCAGAACGCCCAGCTAGACTGAGTTGCTGTGGTTCTGGGCATAGAGGAGCCGCCTGAGGATTGTTGCTGACTCAACATAAAGGAGAACGGGAGCAACACATAGTGGCGGGCTGTTTCCCAGGAGAAGCTCTGCTGCGGCTGGTTCTCCCAAAGGAGACTCAGCTGTTCTTGTTGAGGAAGAAGCTTGGGGCCTTGTTGTCTCTGGGGATGGCTGCTATTACTTTGGGGGATCTCTGGTCTTCATCTCTGCTGTGAGCATCCTATCCTGGTTCCAGTAAAGATTTCTTCAGGCATCATCTGCAGACACGGATGTACACGGGACAATACCATGGGCTCCCAGCCCTTGATCGGATCTTTTGGGTCTCCAGTGCCTAGACAGACATTTGGCACTTCCTGCATTTGGTTTGTGGGTGAATATTGTAACTTATAAATGTCCTGTATTAAATCGGCTCTCTTACAAACCATTGACTCTGGAAAGGTAACTAATACACCCACAGAATGGGAAAAAAAAATTTACCAGCTACTCCTCAGACTAATATCTAGAATACATAAAGAACTTTAAAAAAATCAGACTGCCCCAAATTTAAAAACACAATCCAAAAATGGGCATCTGAAATGAACATACACTTCTCAGATGAAGAAGTACAAACAGCAAATAAATACATGAAAAATTTTTCAACATCACTGGTCATTCAAAATGCAAATTAAAACAACACTGAGATTCTATATCACTCCAGAAAGAATGAGTATCATCAAGAAATCAGCCAATAACAAATTCTGGAGAGTCTGTGGGGGAAAAGGAGCCCTTCTCCATTGTTGATGGGAGTGTGAATTGGTACAACCATTATGGAAATCAGTATGGAGATTCCTCAAAAAACTAAAACTTGAGGTTCCTTTTGAATGAACTGTGCCCCTTTGGGGTAGCTTCCCAAAAGAGTTAAATGCATCATACCACAGAGATATATGCATACCCTTGTTCATAGCAGCACAATTCATAACAGTTAAATTTTGGAAATGAACTATACGCCCCCATCAACAGATGAATGGGTAAAGAAAATGTTGTATCTATATACAATGGAGTACTACTGTACCACGAAAAAGGGTAAACTTGAGTCATTTTTAGGTAAACAGTTGCACCTTGAGACCATAATTTTAAGTAAAGACACACAAGTTTAAATATTATATTGTTTCTCTTGTGTGAGAAACCAAAAGGGTAAATAAGGAGCAAAATGGAGGATAGATATTGGAAAGTAGGAAGAAAATGTTCAAATGGTAAAGGGAAGAAGGGAGGGGGAAGAGGAAGGGAAGGAAAGGAAAAGGGATTTAAAAAGGAAATGGAAGGGAAAAAAATGGAAACAAAACTTTTGTAAATGGGGAAAGGAAGAAGGGTTGAAGGGAGAGGAGAGGAATGGGAAAGAAAGAAGAGCCGAGATGTATCATGTACAGGTACAAATTCCCTATGATTACTGTGATCATTATGTATGGCAAATATGTAGTAATAATGAGTTGTGTAAATAAAAAGTCATCAATAAAAAAAATTAAATAAAAGGACCAGGAGGGGCTGGGGTGGAACTCAGTGGTAGAACGCTTGCTTCCCACGTGAGGACTTGGGTCTCATCCGGGCATTGCCAGCAAATCAACAAACAAATACAAAGAACAGAAAACACAAGGGAGCTGAACTTGGTGTTTTTTCAGGCCTTATTAACGAGAAGACAAGCTTGTTAGGTTCCCCTGAACCCTGTAAGCAGAAGATGGAGACAGAGCGAAGGGCAGGTGGCCAGCTGCTGGCCAGGGAAAGCCCCACAGCTGTCTCTGCTCCTTGGGGGCAGCAGCCTCTCTACAGCCACGCTGGGGCCCCAGGAGAATGGCTCTCAATGACTGAGTGTGTGCAAGATGGGAGGCCGGGGCAGGAGACAGAACAGCAGCCAGAGATGCTTGGCCTGGGCAGGATGCAGCACAAGGGAGCTGGTTTGAACTATTGTTTGTGACCATCGGAGACACATCACAGGAGCAGGAGGCGGCGGGAGAGGGCACAGGGTGGGGACTGCTCACACTGGGAAACTCAGCAGCCACACAGCTCTCAGGGTGCCCCAAAGAGTGACCTGAGGGCATTAACCACACAGGTGGCCTCACCAGAAGATGGCTGAAAGAGGGTGCAGCAGCAGTCAGCCAATGAGCGATGACTGCTCCTCTTTCCCTTGCTCTCCTCGGAGCCCAGTCTCCCAGCAGAGATGAGAACTAAGCAGAGGGAGGGAGGGCAGTGAAAAGTCAGATCCTCTCCTGACCTTTGGCAGGGCCCAGTCTTGCAAGACCACCCCTGACTTCCGATGCCAAGCACAGGGCCCTAGATTGACATCAGCGTCTTTCCCACTTGGCTACAAATTCAGAAGTTCCCACCACTCATTTCTGGGTTTGATCATTTGCCAGAGTGGCTCACACATCCATGCAAACAGTTTACTTACTATTGCTGATTTATTACAGAGGACATTTTAAAGGATACACAAATGAACAGTCAAAGAGGTAAGTAGGGCTGAGTTCCAACCCTTTAATTCCCAGGTTGGTTCCTCTGGCAACCAGCCCCTACCCTGGTCATCCTATTAGCATACAAAAAAAATCACTTATCACTACGGGATTCCAAAGGTTTTAGGAGCTGTGTGCCAGGAAGTAGAGGCAAAGACCAACACATATATTTCTTTTCTTTTTTTTTTTTTTCCCCTGGTGCCAGGGATCAAACTCAGGGCCCTGCGCTTCCTAGGCAAGCACTCTAACCACTGAGCTAAATCCCCAGCCCCCATATATTTCTTACTATATCACAATACCACACAATTCACACGCTAGTCTTTGAACACTGACCCCTTTCAGCAAAGCCATCATAAAAGTCAAAAGATGCTGGCATAAAACTAGAATCCCATTCAGTGATTAATAATTATTCAAGTCCAAGTCCATCAAGCACATGAAAATGTCTCCCAGGACAAAGCCACTCAGGTTCATGGCTTCTAGTGGGATTTTGGAAGCAGACGTGGTCTCAGCAAGTTTTACCAGTAAAGCACCTTGTAAAACTAAGCTAAGAGGCATTGTCTTTTGCGCTCTCTCTCTCTGTCTGAGCCTCTTTCCCTCATATAACCCACTCATTTATTTCTATACCCTCAGCTACTATTCCTCATTCTCTCCATTGCCAGCTTTTCCACCCTTGGGAGGCCTATTAGGTTCAGCCATAGTTCTGGTCTACACTGCTGGTGGCAATGGTAGTAAAGCAAGTGCCTCCCTACGGCCCACTCCCATTCAGTAGGGAGAGGTCAGATAGGTCCAGACCTAGCAGGCCATTTCACCATCTGGCAATGTAGCTGCATTCACTGTTAACTTGGAGTTTTACCAGACAGGGTGAAGGCACTAGCCACGCCACTGGGGCCTTAGGAATTCTGACATAAGGTTTAAAAATATAGTGGCAATTTCTTGCCCAGGAATCCTCCCTGCGTCCAGCCCTGGTAGTTGCACCCCTGGTCCCATGGCCACTGGATCAGTCAGGGAAAATGTTGAGGTGATGTGGGGAAGAGCTATTGTTGGAATGCTTCCCCCAAATTTCATATATTGGAAACTTGATCCTCAAAGTCATATGGCATTTGTGTTTGAAGGTAGGGCCTTCAGGAGGTAACTGGGATTAAATGGTCGTAAGGGTAAGGGCCCCAGATGGCATGAGAACGAAATTAAGCTCTATTCTTTATAAACTACCCAGTCTGTGGTGTTCAGCTAAAGTGGCAGAAAACAGAGAAAATGTAAAACATACAGCTGTTCCTTCTATGGCATGAACTGCATGGCAATACCAGCATCTTTCACCCACCAGAAATACAGGAAAATCTATCAGGGACTCACGCTGAAGTAGGAGAGTAGGGTGTGGCAAAAGCTGGCTGGGAAAGTTAATCACAAAATCCCAAACAGATGCGACTTCTAGCAATCATGGCCTAGACTTGCTGCCAGTCTGAGGTATGAGATCTCAATACTGCCTCTCAGAACCCGGATGTAGAAATTCTCACGGGCTTCCTTGAGATTTAGACACCCTAAAATAAAGGAAGCCCTGAGGAGCTGGTGCTGTCATATCTTTTCATGATAGCCCGTACCACATCTCTCAGATGCAGTATGGATTTTTATTTTCTTCTAATTTCCTTTTTAAGTTTTTCTTTGTCTGGCCCAAACTTGCTCTGCAGAGCTAGTTTCTCTCCCAATCTGTATTTTATGTTTTAAATAAACTTTGTCACTGCTCTTGGTTCATTTCATTCAATTCTTCGTTTGAGGTGAGAAGAACCTAGAATTTAACTCCAGAAGGAAAGGCGGACAATCCAGAACCCGGTAATGTATATTTGGAATACAGTAACCGCCTGATAAAAATGCCATGTGTGCACATGCTCATGAAGACATGTAAGCCAGCCCTTCATCTGCGTTGTTTCCTCTGATACATTTTTATTTGTTTTTTACAGGGTTAGGAATCAAACCCAGGGTCTCATGTGTGCTAGGAAAGTATTCTACCACTGACCTACAACCCCAGCCCCAGACGCTCTCATTTAGGGCAACCAAAACTGTAGTTGCCTGTTCCAATTTCCTATCAAACTATTACTCCGAGGAGACTGTCCCTCCACTTCTTGTTGGCCATGACAGGCAGTACAGTGTGTTCCTCGGTCTGCAGAAGTGACAACCAGCTACCCAAATCGATGCAGTGTCTCCTGTTCTGATTTTTTCTAGCACTCTGAGAACTGAGAACTGCATCTATTTCTCTCTCTTTACTTTTTACATTCTTGAACTCTACTTGTGGCCTGAGGCAGGACTCAACCAATGATCTGTGGGACCGCAGTGCAAGGGACTAGCCCACAAGCAGTCCTGGGAACTTCTTTTCTCCTTCGTCATGGATTTAGGATTTGGCCCCACGTATGAGTGGAACCCAGTGACTCTTGTCCTTACACCAATCTTCATTCCGATTAGTCTGCTGGACCGTTGCCTCCAGCAGTTGTTGGTCAGGTTTCTCATTGTAATTTCTTCCTTTTGGCTTTTAAACTTTCTTCAAAATGGGACAAAAAAAGCAGACTTGTTCAGGACCTTTAATGCTGGAGGACTAGTAGAAGGCCCTTTGGACCTGCCAGCATTAGTGCTTTGTAGCAAAATCTTTAATTTAACTACACCGATGTCAACTTTATTTATTTCATTTTTTAATAATCAGTGAAAGATTTCTTTGCTGCTGGGATGAGTCCTATGTCTTTTTCTTTCCCTCCCATCAACATGTGTTTTATTCACTTTTTAAAAAATAATTGTTTAAACATTTCCATCTTAAAAAAAAACCCATAAAAAAGAAAAAACACAAAAAGGAAAATAATAAAATAAATAAATGAATAAATTTTTTCATCTTTTTGGAAAAAATCTCTTGATTTTCCCCTTTCCCCATTTTCTTATTGTTTTAATCAGCTTCCCATCACTGTGACAAAATACCTGAAATAAGCAGCTTAAAAGAGGAAAGTTTTCTTTCAGCTCAAGGTTTTGAGACAGGCGGTTAGGGGATGGCAAATCTGGCTGGGGAAGTAGGCGTGACCTGTTACATGCACAGAACAGTTCCAAACCTCTGCATGTGGACATCTCGTGGGAATTCAGACTGACATCAGTCTGAGGCCTGGGATCCCCGCACTGCCTCTCAGGACCCATATGTAGAAGTTCTTGCAGGTTTCCTCGAGATTTGGATGGCATAAAAGGACACAGAGGCCATGAAAAGCTTGCTATCATGGCTTTCCTTGTCAGAGTCTTCCCTGTGACCTCCAGGATGTACTTTTATCTTACTTTTTCCTCTTTTGCTGACTCCGCAGTAAAAGTTTCTCTCTCACTCTTCACTTTAAGGTTTTCAAACAAACTTTGTCACCGCTTTTGCTCATTTCATTTAACTCTGTTCAAGAGGGGAAGAACCTGGAACCCAGTTCTGGAAGGAGACACAGGCACCACAAAACCCAGTAATGTTTATTTCGTGAGCCACTTTTAGAAGGAGCTACCTGGTAGCTCCAGTGTCTGGTTATTTGACCCAGTTGCTTTTGGGCCTGTGGCAAGTCAATCCATCACGGTTGGAAGCATGTGGTGGAGAAAAGCTTCTTGCTTCGTGGAGGCCATGGGACGGGAAGCCGGGGTTGAGGAGAGAAAGGGGCCAGGATCCCAATATACTCTTCAGGTGCGTGTCCGCAATGACCTACTTCCCCTCGCTAGGCCCCACCTTCTAAAGGTTGTGCCACCTCCCAGTAGCTCTGTGGCTGAACAGCAAAGCCTTAAACACATGGCTTTTGGGTGCTAACCACACACAATTAACTGACCTAATGTTTTTTTATTAGCATGTGTAAAATCAGTGAGGGGAAGCTGAGACAGCAAATTCGATCATTCTGTCTGAACTGTCTTTGGTTTTGTGGCAGTAAGTTTTTATAGGGTTATGCCTGTGAAAGAGCCCCCTTACACACAACATTTGCCACGGCCTGGGTCACCAGCATATTCAGAGGCTGGATATCCAGTTATCAGAAGCCCGTCCCACGTGCCTTGCAGATGAGGCACAGCAGCTGCATCATTTTGGGTGCACCACTTGACATTTCCTGGAGGAGAGGGACAGTGTCCCTTCTCAGACTTTATAGTAGTTTTATGCAGTCCACCCAGCTGGCTACACCCTTAGGAATAGCTTCCCGAGTGCCGGAATCACGCAGCTATCCAACATTGTTTCTCAGTGAGCTGCAGGTCCTGCTTTGACTTGTCAACTCTGTAGCATACAGTCTATAGGTGCTGCTCCTCAACTAGTTGATCTCATAATCTGTGAACAAAGGCTCCTCGGGAACTAAAGATACCCATCTGCAGAATGAAACAGCTCCTTCACGCAGCTCCTTTGCACTATGCTCCCTTGCTTCAATATTTCTCAGTTTTGCCTCCACCCATGTTACCAGATGCTCAGGTCACTCCTGAAGAACACAGGGGAGAGAAAAGGGCTTAGTCTAAGCCAGCTCCAAAAGAGACAAGGAGGACTTCGCCTCAAATCTTTGTCTTACTGTGTTCAGATCTGTATGAGCTTTTATTGCAAGGAAGAGAGGGAAGAAAAGAAGGAGACAACAGAAAAGGGGCAAGGAAACTGTGGTGTTGTTTCCTTCCCCAGCCATTCACAGCTCCTTCCCTCCCTTGTGGAGAGGAAAACGCCCTGACCTGGGACCAGCATCTGCAAGGTTTTTTGGACACCTAGTTTTCTGACAGAGTTGTTACTTTCCTGCCCATTCATCTGAGCTCCGGAGAGGAGGGGTGGTGGATTTCACTCTGACCACAAGAAAGTTGGAAAAGCAGCCTATCACTAAAAAAAAAAAAAAAATTCCTATCTTTTAAAGATCTAGTTTACTCTCTCTATTACTCCTATGTGGACTAGCTTTTTGGTGACTGTGGGTTTCAGCTATACTTTCTGTTGTCTTGCATAATTTTTCCTTTTGTGGAGACAGATTTGAGGCTAATGGCAGGTCAGACTCCCTGAAATCTGAGCTTAGTCTAATACCAAGCTCTGACCCAGCACTCTCTTTTAATTTTATTTTAGCTGTTACTGACAGCATTAAGCAAGGGGTTGAGTTTTTGTCTTTTAAATGTTAGTTCATATTCCCTATGCATCCAGTGAACCAGGTCCCGGGAGTTGAATCCATCTCTAAATTCCACAGGTAACTTTTACCTTCAGTGACTGATCACAGCACAACTACTGCTCCTTACGAGGGGGGACCATATGGCCACCAGGGATCAGAGGTTCCTCATTCCTCAGCCTTTCATCCTTCTCCTTCTCAAACCGTGTTTCAGTGAGCCAGGGCTACTGCAGCGAATCTCCCCTCTCCGACACCACCTACAAGAAAAAAGAATATGTTTTGCTCTTCTGCACTATCACAGTATTTCAGGTTGCCAAATGTGTAGGTTCTGCTAACTCACAACCTTTTCTCTGATTCTCCTGCAGATACCACCTGGATATCTTACAGCTCCATTCATTTCTGACACAGCTCAGCGCAGTCACTGCAGTTTTAGAGCCCAGAGTCACAAGAGTACCTCTACTTCAGACGCCTGTCCCAGGTAGTAGGTCCTCAGGCTCCCCGCAGCTTCTATCCCACTTGGCTGCAAAGAGGAGGTTCCCACGACCCTCTTTTTGAGTTTGATCATTTGTTAGAGTGGCTCTCAGAACCCACGAAAACCATTTACTTACTATTGCTGATTTATTACAAAGGATATTTTAAATATTTAATGAAAGGATTTAACAAAGGATATTTTAAATATTTAATGAAATATTTTATTTCATTACAAATGAACATCAGATGAAAAGATATATAGGACAGTGTCAGAAGAGTCTAAAGTGTTACAGCTTCTGTCCCCTTGGAGTTGGGGAGGCTAACCTCCTGGTATGAGGATATGTCCTTGTTCACAAACCTGAAAGCTCCCTCATTCCATCTTTTTGGGTTTTTATGGAAGCATCATAACAGACATGGTTGATTAAATCTTTGGACATTGATGATCGATCTTCAGCCACTAGCCTTTCCCTGGAGATAGGTGGTGGGTGGGCAGTGGTGGGGTTGAAAGTTACAACCCTACACTCACATACTGGTTACCCTGGCAGCCAATCCCCAGCCTGTGGTTACCTAGGGGCCACCAATCATCAATAATCTCATTAGCATACAAAAAGATGCTTAATACGTGAAGCTGAAGTTCTGAAATAGCCAATCCATCTCAAAGGCACCCATACACATACTTATATTTCCAGCTATTTGTGAGGCTGAGGCAGGAGGACCACAAGTTTGAGTCCAGCCTGGGCAATTTAGCAATTTAGGGAGACCATATCTCAAAATTTAAAAATCATATAAAAACAAAAAGAGTTGGAGATACAGCTCAGTACAAAGACTCAAGTTTTAATACTCAAGACCCCTCCTTGTAAAGATGCTGCAGACTCTGACCTTGGCTGAGTAAAACATTTTAAAATGTTGTAGGTTGAAAGCCAAAATTATCTTTAGATAGTTTAAGCCTTTTAAAAAATAGCCATTTACTCTCCCCTGCCTCAGGACCAGGGATTGAACCAAGCAGTACTCTACCACCAAGCTACATCTCCAGCTCCCTTCTTATTTTTTATTTTGAGATAGGATCTCACTAAGTTTCCCATGCTGGTCTTAAATTTATAATGCTACTGCCTTATCTTCCCAAGTGTGGGGATTACAGGCATGTGCCACTGCAGCTGGCTAAATAACCTAACATTCTCGTGACTGTTAGGTAGACCTCTCAATGCAGTGCTAAATTTAGCAGACCTCCAATCTCTACCAACTCCAAAGCTAAAACAAAATAACTCCTGAAAGCTTGCTTAGAGTCCAACACCAGTGATCCCAGCACATGGTAGGTAGAGGCAGGACCTCAGGGGTTTCAGCTGTGCTTGGGCTACATAGTAAATTCAAGGTCAGCCTGGACTACGTAGAAGACTGCTTCAGTAAACAAATAAAAGATAACATTTGGTCCCTAGAGGAAAGTTTTTCTTGCTTTGTTGTACCAAGCATTCCTCAATCCCACCAGTGGATTTGATAAATGTATGATTTATGAATTTCTTTGTTCTTTGGCCATGTACGTTTTCACAGTGCCACTTGTCCTCCAGAATAGACTGTGTTGTCAGGGCATAGTCACTCATAGTTTGCTAAGAATAAACTGTTTTCTTATTTCCTTTAAAGAAGAGTTATTTTACATGGACAAATATTTTTGGAAATTCCAATGGTTTTAAGGGGTTTTGTGTCAGGAAATGAAGGTAGAGACCAAAATATGTATTTCTTATTATATCACAATATCATAGTCTCATAGTCACTATAACCCCCAACGAACTTGGAGGTGACAGTGGCCTCTCTGCGTGTCACCCTATTAGGACAGCCTGGTGAAGCCTCCCCAAGTTCCCAACCTACAGATACTGTGGGAAGGAACACAGGATTACAGTTGCCCTAAAACACTCGGTTCCGGGGCAGTGTATCACACAGGATTATGTTGAAACACAAAATTATAACAAGTTTAAACACCTTAACTGGTTTTCAGTTTTGATTCTTGAATCAGGCAACACCTTGTTCAATATAAAATAGAATGAATGCTCCCCAGAAGCTGAGCCAACGAGCTTGCCCTCAGAGGTGGAAAAGGGCTGAGGAAAGCAGAAACAGAACAGAAACAGGGGACAGATTATTTCAAAAGCTACTTGTAAAGGCTAAAGCAGGAGGAACTTCTTAAACATCTCAGCTAAATCTGGCTTACTTAGGGATTTGGCTATTATCTCTCTCCTCTGATCTTCGGAAAGTTGACCAGACAACTTAGTTTTGGCTTGGTGGAACTTTAGCACGGGTGAGTCCATTGTGGGCTAGTCCTGCCGAGCGCAGGAGCCCAGTTCAAACCAATGGCCTCTGTTGCATTTTATTTAGCAGTAAATTACTACAATAGTAGAGATGCTATTTGAACCTGGTAGTCTAATTCCAGAGACCAAGATTTTAATACTGTACCAGTGATGTGAACACGCCCTTGAACATGGGAGGCATGAAAGATATCTTAGTTACTTCCTTGTTGCTGTGGTGTCATTGTGACAGCCACAAATTAAAGGAGGAAAGGTTCATTTTGGCTCATAGTTTATAGAGATTTCAGTCCATAATCGGCTGGCTCCAAGGCAGGGTAGGATGACAGAGAGACATGGCAGAGGAGAAACAGTCCATGGCAGAGCAGGCAGAAAACAGCAAGCAGCAAGCTTCTCTTTCCCTTTTATCCCTTCAGCCTACAAACCTTTTGAGTGGTGCCTCCCACACGCAGGGTAGGCCTTCCCATTACCTATGTCCAGAACCATTCTAAACCAATTAGCAGACAATCCAGTACCACACACCATTAATCCCAGTATCACCGCCTTAATCTACATTCGTATACTGCAGATCCAGCCACCGCTGAAAAGCCCCACCTATGACCTCATAAAGCTTTGGGGAACATCTAGAATCAAGCCATAGGAAAAGAGCTTTTATTTCAATGAGTTTTTGTTGTTGTGGATGATTTTTGGCAGAACTGGGGATTGAACCTAGGGCCTTTCCATTAAGCTACATCCCCAGACCATTTTATTTTTAAGTTTTGAAACATGGCCTTACTAATTCACCAGATTACTCCAGCTGGGTTTGAATTTATGATCCTTCTGCTTCAGCCTCCCAGAGGCTTCGGTATTTTTTAAAACTGAAAATAAGAAAGAAATTGTTTTATTGATACTAGTGTATGGACTGACCAACCACTCCTGGTCTGGGTGCTAGATTGTCAGAAGGCTGGCAGAGTGCCCTTCCCCAGGTGTCCTTAGGGAAGGGGGCTCCCAGATCAGGGTGGAATGGAGCCCTCACTTGCTCACTTTCCAGCCTACTGGGAATGATGTAGAAGGGTACATTACAGACAGCACGGTCCAGATTTACCCAAACAAACCTCCCAAAGTGGATACACATTTGGAAATATGTCAACAGAGTCATCAAGGACCAGTGATGATGCTGACAAGGAGGACATCTGTGAGGAAGGGTGATAGCGCTGCATCTTCTCCCTGGGAGGAGCTCTGTTCCAGAACCTACAAGGAGAAGAGACTGACTAATCAGATCTGTCATTTTTCAGCTACCTTGCCCTCACTAACAACACTTTATTAACATCTTTTAGTGAGAATATGAGAAGGGTTTATTGGGTCCCACCAACAACTAAAACTGAAACATTGCCTTAAAAGTAATTATTTCATCTTTATATCTTCTTTCTTTCCTTTCTTCTCTCCCTCCATTCCTCCTTCCTTTCTTCCTTCCTTCCTTCCTTCCTTCCTTCCTTCCTTCCTTCCTTCCTTCCTTCCTTCCTTCTTTTATGTGGTGCTAAGAATTGAATCCAGGGACTCTCACCTTAGAACAGAGGATCTCACAATTCCTGGGTGGGTTCCCTTCATATTTTGACCTTGTGTACCATGAAGTGTGGAAGCTGGGGTGCTGCTGTGGTGTGGATCTGGAGTGTCCCCCACAGGATCATGTGTAGAGGGCTTTATCCCAGCATGTGACTCTGCTGGGAGGCAGTGGAGGCTTTAGGGGGCAGGATCTAGTAGAAGGAAATTCCACTATTGGTGGTGTGTCCTTGAAGGGGAAAATGGAACCCCATTCCCTGCTTTCTTGTTTTGCTTCCCTGCCAAGAGGAGGTGAGCAGCTTCCTTTACCACAGTCTCCTGCCATGATGTGCTGCCTCACCACAGACCCAAAAGCAATGGAGTCAAGTGACCATGGACTGACTCTGAAATTATGAGCCAAAATAAACCTTTCCTCCCGATATGATGATTGTCTCAAGCATTATGTTACAGTGATGGAAAACTGATTAACACATGTGAACTCCTCAAAATTCCAGGGCCTGGATATTTTTATTGGGTTTGGTTTACCTAGAGGTGCTGTGGTCCTTGGGAGGAGCCACTTATGAAGTGTCAAGGAGCAGGAGCCCCATGGTGAACTGGGGCAAGAATAGGAGGTGAAGACAGAAGACCCTCCATAGGGAGTGGAGCCTTTTAGGACCCTGGATGGGAGGCTGCAGATCTGGGCTGGCCCTGTGGGTGGGCTTCATAATTATGTACAAGGTTAGGCAACTACTTTAACAAAGGTGAATTTTTGGCCTTTTTTTTCCCATTTTTTTTTAGATTGGGATCACACTAAGTTGCCCAGGTTGGCCTCAAACTCGAGATCCTCCTGTCTCAGGCCCCTGAGTAGCTCTGATTATAGGCACGTGCTACCTTGCCCAGTCAGGAATATTTTAACCTTTGGATAATTACTTGCTGGCCCTTTCACTGCTCTGCTCTGGCTTCTTTGATTTTCTTTGCCTTTCTTTTCTTTAGGCTTTCTCCTCTTCTGGCTCTAATAGCTCTTTGTCTCCTTCCACCTGGCCCCTGCCCCTTCTTTTCCCCATCTGTCTCCTTCCCTGCCTCATCCCCACCTGTCTCCTCCTCCTTCTGGCTCCACCTGTCTCTTCCCTCTACTTGTCCCCAGTTATCTCCACCTCATCTTCCTCCCTCCCCAAGAATGTCCAGCCCCCTGCTCCCCCATCTGTACTGGCTCAGTGACTGAAGACTGGAGGTGGGGTCAGGACAGGGGAATCCCGTGAAAGTTTTGCCACTTCCCAGCTGTGTAACTCCTCAGGAAAGTAACTCAGTCTTCTTAGATCATGTTTCATTCACATCTTTCAAAATAAGAAAAATAATAGATTTTGTGGGGATGAAGCCGTAGCAGGGCTGTTCTTGGATCCCTTGCTGCTTCAGTTTCCCAGTTGTGCTTTCTAGCAGCAGCCTGGTGGAGAAAAGATGTCTGAATATATTCGGGTAACAGAAGGTGAGAACAATGAGACCATCAAAGTACTATCAGAAGATTATGGGACTGTGCCGCTGTCCACAGTTACAGCCCAGTTTCCAGGGGTGTGTGGGCTGCGCTACGGGAATCCAGTGTCTCAGTGTACAGGGCGCGTCCACCTGGTTGAAGGAATTCTGCATGCCCCAGAGGCTGGCTGGGGAAATCTGGTATATGTTGTCAACCATCTCAAAGATAAAAAAAGGAAAATGGATGAGACAGATGCTTCATCAGCAGTTAAAGTGAAAAGAGCTGTTCAGAAAACATCAGATTTAATAGTGTTGGGTCTTCCATGGAAAACAACCGAGCAGGATCTAAAAGACTGTTTTAGTACCTTCAGAGAAGTTCTTATGGTGCAGGTCAAGAAAGATATTAAAACTGGTCATTCAGAGGTGTTTGGCTTTGTTTGTTTTACAGAATATGAAACCCAGGTGAAAATAATGTCACAGCAACGTATGATAGATGGACGATGGGGTGACTGTAAACTTCCTAATTCTAAGCAAAGCCCGGATGAGCCTCTGGGGAGCAGAAAGGTGCTTGTTGGGCATCGTATAGAGGACACGAGTGACGACGAGCTGTGGCAGTTCTTCTGTCAGTATGGGAAAGCGGTAGACGTCTTCATTCCCAAGCCGTTCAGGGCTTTTGCCTTTGTTACCTTTGCAGATGATCAGGTTGCACAGTCTCTTTGTGGCGAGGACCTGATTATTAAAGGCATCAGCATGCACATATCCAATGCTGAACCCAAGCACAAAGACAGTAGCTAGAAAGAAGCAGAAGATTTGGTGGTAACCCAGGTGGCTTTGGGAATCAGGGTGGGTTTGGAAACCGTAGAGGGGGCGGAGCTGGCCTGGGAAACAACCAGGGCAGTAATGTGGGTGGGGGGATGATTTTGGAGCAGTTGGGTTATGATGGGCATGCCAGCCACTCAGCAGAACCAGTTGGGGCGTCGAGTAGTAACCAAAGCCAGGGCAACATGCAGAGAGAGCCAAATCAGGCTTTTGGTTCTGGGAATAATTCTTACAGTGGTTCTAATTCTGGTGCCGCCATCGGTTGGGGATCAGCATCGAATGCAGGAACAGGCAATGGTTTTGATGGAGACTTTGGTTCAAGCATGGATTCTAAGTCTTCTGGCCAGGGAATGTAGACAGTGCGTATGGTTGGTTGATACAGAATGGTGGGAATTTTTCTAAACTCATGGTAGGTATATTGTAAAATTGGTTTGTTCAGTGTGGAGTATATTTAGAAAAAGAGGAAGAGCTAAAGGAATTTTATAAATTTTGTTACATAAAGCATTGAAATAGTGAGTGGCTGGAAGTGAACTGCTGTTTGCCTGATTGGTAAACCAACACACTACAATTGATATCAAAAGGTTTCTGTTGTAATATTTTATCCCTGGATTTAAGTGAATTTTTTGCATGTTCAAAGTGGAAGCCATTGATTAGAACTACATTCTTTTCTCCTTTTTTAATTCGAACCATGTAGATCTTTTCCTTATGAAAATCTCCTTTTGGGAGATCATGGTGTCACCACGTTTGGTTCCTTTGGTTTTTTTTTTAACACTTGTCTCCCTTCATAAGCAAAAGTACAATATGAAGCCTTCATTTAATCTCTGCAGCTCATCTCATTTCAAATGTTTATGGAAGAAGCACTTCATTGAAAGTAGTGCTGTAAATATTCCGCCATAGGATTCCTTCTGTCTACATGCTTTCTCATTCAAGAACTCATCATCACGCCGCTCGGGCTGCGTCTTTGATGGTGGATGTCCCATTTTTATCCACTACTCTTTATTTCATGGAATCGTATCAACGCTGTGAACACAAGGCTGTGATATGGAACCAGAAAGCTGTTTGAACTTTTGAAACCTTGTGTGGGATCGATGGTGGCGCCGAGGAATGAAAGGCTAGTATGAGCGAGAAAAGGAGAGAGCGCGTGCAGAGACTTGGTGGTGCATAATGGATATTTTTTAACTTGGCAAAATGTGTCTCTCAGAAGGGGGAAAAGCAAGAAGGGAAAAAAGGAAAGAAAAGGGAAAGGGAAATCATGGAAAAATATGAATAAGCCTGCTGTAAATAGGGAAGGAGGGAGCAGAAGGGAGGGGTGGGGAAGAGGGGGGACAATCAAGATGCATCATGTACAGGTACAAAATAAATGTGATGAATGTGATCATTATATGTACAATGTACCAATACCAATACATGTTCTTTGTTAAAAATAAATAAATAAATAAATTTTTTAAAAAAAGAGGTGTCTCTCAATCCCATGGCTTTGGTGAGAGTGTGCAGAGAGCAATGATAGCAAGGGACATCCACATCTGTTGGAAGACTCTAGGTGAGTTTTGTTCTTAGATAACCCACGTTAGTTGGGTGCGTTAAGTGAGATGATACTTGTACTTCCCCTCCCCCTCTGTCAACTGCTGTGAGTGCTGTATGGTGTGTGCTCTCCTCTGTTCCTGACCTGTAAGTGTGGAAACATGAACTGAAGATGGTGGGTTGAGAACATGGACAGAGCTTGTGATGTGCTTTGCAGGAGTACTTGCCAGCAGAGTCTACCAGTGAGTTCAGGTGTCTCAAAGAAGGGGGCAAGTTCTCATGTCTGTTAGCTACCCATGAGAATGCTGTTTGCTGCAGTTCTGTGTCCTGTGCTCGGATGCTTTTTATAAGAGCTGTCGATGTTGGAAATTCTTAAATAAAACTGATTTAAATAAAGAAAAAGAAAAATAATAGCCCCAAATATCTCCCCAGCATTGTTTATAAGAGTAAAATTTTAGAAGTAACTCAAGTATCCATCAATAGGAAATGACATGGATTAAGTAGTAAATATAAATAAAACGTACATGAATCATTTCATGTGCTGGAGCAGTGTGCATTTACTAAAAATAATAAGATTGAGCTGTGTGTCAAACACAGAAAGCTGTGCATGGCCTGGTGCCTGGGAACTATGAGTGAGTGAGAAAACTGTCAACAACACGTATAAGTACAGCCCCTCTTTGATATTTATTGTACCAAACATCGGTGAACTTTAAAGGACAGACTTCGAATTCCCAATAATGGTTACCCTGAAGGATTGAGAGTGAGGGGGAGAAGTATTTGGGATACTTTTTGACTTTCGACTCCTGAGCCTTATTTAAATATTTTTAAAAACATGCATTAGTTTTACATGATTAAATTTTTTGGAAGGGAGGAAAAACCATTGTCTAGTCCTTTTCCCAGAGTGCTGAAGGCCAAGTGACACACCGCATGGACAGCCCTGGTGTTAGGAGAGCCTGCGTGGCCTGGGGGGCAGGGGCATTCATTCTACTCCTGCCTTGTCATGGTCCCTTTGCTCCACAGTCTTGTCTCCATACTTCTCCCTAGCACCTCCCCTCCAGCTCCCTTTCCGCTGTCCAGCCTTGTTCTTCTTGTCGATGGCGTGCGCAGGGGTGACAGGTGGAGGAGAGCAGGTCTGAGAGCCAGCTCAGGGTTCTGCCGCTGCCTCCTCCTCTCTCAGGCTCTCCGCCTACATGAGGAGCCGGCTAGGGGAACACACGCGAGCTCCTCGTGGCCGCCCGCACCACCGTCTCCCGGGGCCGCGCGCGAGGTCCCCAGGTGCTCCGATCTCGGCCTGCAGCCCTGCCCCGGGCTCCTGCAGCCCACACCAGCGGGGCAAAGCCCTCAGGAATTGCTACGCAGTGTTGGGCCCAGAGCTGACAGATGGAATCATACGGGCAAACTAATTATATTTTTGCTGGGCATTTGTGAGTCTGTAGGAGCTTAATTTATGTTTTAATTACACCTCAGAGCTAAACGAAGGGGTGGGCGCGCCTCAGCTTTCCAGTCTTATTAGGAGACAAGGTACACACATTGGGCTGCGTAAGCAAACAGCTTCTGACACTCCCTCTGAGCAGCCGGCCTGGGGACACAGAGTTGCGGGTGGGGCGGGGTGGACTCGAGGGCCAAGCTGCAGCTTCGCGAGTGGGCGGACTCCAGGCTGGCCGTGTCCTCCACTCAGCTCCTCCAGGTACCGTCTGCGCGGGAGGCAAGCAGCCCCCTGCCGCTCCCCAAAGCCCTGACTGCCTCCCCGAAGGGCTGTGGATAGGTGGGCTGCACTGAGGCCCGACGGGGCAGCCCGAACCCTTTATAGGGCCTGGAACTATTGGAAGGCAGCGTGCGCAGCAGGGTCCCCGCAGAGAGCCCACCGGTGCCATCGGGCCTCGCTCGGGCCTGTGGAAGGACAGGGGTCTGCCTTTCTCTCTCCACGATGCTTTGGTGGGATCCACCTGACTTGATATGAATCTGAGGAGGCCACGGTCGGCTAGGTAGGAAGGACCCAGGCAAGAGGGTCTGGGGCTCCTTAATTCTTTGTTTCTTGTCCCCAAGTTGTTTCTCGGGCCTTGCCTGCAGCTTCTGTCCTGCGCGATGGGGTGAGGAAGAGGGAAAAGTGTCTTGAGTCTGTACTTGGGCCAGTTTTCACAGGGGAAGCAGCTCCACGAGTTATTTGTATCAGTGTGATCACTAGCAAAAGCATAGAAGTGAGGGCTTCGTCTGGGGCAGCGTCCCTCCTACCTCGCAGCATCCTGCGGGGCAAACCTGGAAGGGCTGCTCTAGAGGAAGTAGATCCTCAAAATAGCTGAAACGAGGCCCACGCTGCCTCGTGCCTGTAGCCTGAGAAACAGGTGCCCAGGCAAAGGCAGACCCTGAAGGCAGGGCTGAGGTGTAGCTGCTGACCCTCTGCACCCCTGGCCCCCACATCGCATTGGCTCTTTCAAGAGTGAGGAGGGTCCCTGCAGGGCAGACTGCTTTATGTAGCGGGTATGAACTTCACAAGTTGTCACGCTGATGGGTAACTCTAAATGGCGAGTTCAGGATGGGACTTGACATCCGTGAGGGCTGTATGGATAGGGAAAGAACGTGATTCATGGCTCCTCTACTCAAAGGAGGGTGTTTTTGTCTGCCTTGTTCACTGCATTCCAAGAACTAGAGGGTTAGGAGTGTAGCTCCATTGTACGGCGCTTGCTCCATATGTGTGAGGCCTGGGGTTCAATCGCCAGCACCAAAAAAAAAAAGAAAAAAGAAAAGAAAAAAAGTTTTGGTTCCATTGAAAACATATTCTTGACTAAACCTACCAAGAACCAAGCACAGAGCGAACACTAAATGAACACATAGTAGGCAGTGTTAGGAAAGTTGGTTATAGCTGCTCCCAAGTCACCTTTTGGGCAAAACTGATGAACAGGTGACCAATGGGCATCAGAGAGACGCTGTCATTTGCCCGGAATCACACAACCTACTCAAAGCTGGGCTATGCTAAACATCTCGGCGAGGAATATTGGTCTAATTGTCATTCTTTAACCTGCCTGTGTTAGGCAGACCCTGTGGCCACCTCACTCGTGACTGCTGCCTTCAACCAGCTGAACTAATTGATGAGAAATCTGCTTTGCTAGTGCTGTGGGGCACGGTCAGATTCTTTGCATCCCCGAGATGCCCCGATGCCTGGAAATCCTCATTAGTGAGATTCCGTCACCTCAGCGAAGGTTCCGGTTCACATGTTGAGCAGCAGTGTGTGAGAAGCCAGTGGGAAGTATGGGGCTGAGGGAGTGGCCACCCCGTGGGGCCCCTCAGGCTCTGGGCTGGGTGAGGCTGAGCATCATGGACCTCCCAGGGCAAGGGCTCCCCAGGGAGGGGCTCCGAGGCTGGTGGGTTTCATTCCCGCTACTCCATCTGCAGCGCCAGCTCGGCTGTGCAGCGTGTGTGGACACAAGCGAGAGCCTGGACTGGGAAAGGCCTGCTGTGTTCACCTGTCCTTAGCTCTCCCTTCCTCTGCTGACCAGCAGGTTCATAGCCCGGCTGCAAGCTAGGGCCAGGCGGGACCATGGAGTTATTCTAGAATCAGGTGTCTGATCAGAATCCACCTGAGCAGTAGGCGAGGGCTGGCTGTGGGCCTCTCTGCAAGGGCCTGGAGCCCCCGGGGCCAGACATCCTTGCCCTGAGGGCCCTGGGCTTGCAGGCTCTTAGCTTCCCCTGTCTCCTGCCTGGAGCCTCGGGGCCCAGCTCTGCCAGCCTTCTTAAGATGTGATGGAAGGAGCCTGAGAGATCTTCTGGGAGAGGTGGCTGGCATGTTTGACAGATAGCGCTCTGGATCCAGGCTGTCCAAATTCATTTGTCTCATCCCCTAACGTCCGGGCAGCCCGGAGACGAGACTAACCCTTCCTGACAGAATCAGTTCAGCCCTGTCCTCTGAGCAGGGCCCAGGGTGGGCAGGGGGCTGGCTCAGGCCGGCTGAGCTCTCTGGCCCTTGCAGCCAGGAGCTTGCTGGCTGGGGGAGGAAACACAGGGAGCCCTGGTGGGCCCCCCAGTTGGGGTTCAGCACCCACCCCCCAGCTGGAGCTCAGAGAAGCTGAAGAGATCCCTGTCTCTGCTGCTTCTCCCAGACCCGGAGCAAAGCAGACAGGGGAACGAGGAGAGAGGCCTGACTTATTTTCTTCCATCCCCATCACTCTCCCATTCTGAGGCCCAACTCTTACCAAAAGCTCTCATTTTAAGGAACTGACACTACGCTGGGTTTGGCTCTGGGGGGCACAGGAGAGAGTCGCGGGGTCAGTTAGGCCCCTTTGAGAGCCCTTGCGTGGATTCTGCCCTGCGAGCCTGCCCTGCCGCCCTGAACAGAGCAGAGTGGTGTCTTCTCCGCACTTTAATACCAAATCCTATCCCTTGCCAGTGCCCAAAGGCTGTCATTTGTGGTCCACTCCCTTGCTGAAGCTTTGCCTTCTCCATCTCCTCTAAAACCTTACAAATTCACAGTACTCATGAGAGCTCATCATGTCTTGGAAGGGCAAAGGGAGGGATCTCAGACTGGGGGAAGTCCCTTGGGGGTGACTGGGGGCGTGGAGGAGGTCTAGGTGAGAGTAGGGAGTGAATCTAAGCTGCCAGATAGCAAGGCTGTGTGGGAAAACGAGGGCCTTGGCCTTGTGGGCCTAGGGATAGAGACCGTAGCAGGACTCACCCTTGGGGCCTCTGGGACATCGGGGCAGGGCCAGGCCCTGAGATGGTAATAGGGTCCCAACAGTAATCCTAGCACTCTGGGAGGCTGAGCAGGAGGCTGCAAATTCAAGCCCAGCCTGGACAAATCAGCAAACCCACTTCTGCACATCCAGGCCTCTGTGTTACACAGCAAAAGCCTGTGAAGGTTCCACAGAGAACTCAGTTCAAGCATCACTTGTGCTACTTAACGTCTATGTGGCCTTGGAAGGTTTCTTAACCTTTCCGAGCGTCAGTTTTCTCATCTGTAAAATGGGGTTAATTCCATATATCTAGAAGTGTTGTTATGGGGATTATATAAGAAAACCCAGGTGACATGGTTGGTGCGCCCAAAGTGCTGTATAGATGCCTCATACCCTCTCACTTGCCCGTCTTTGTACCTTCCAACTCTGTCAGGGTCTTGTAGAAAGGTAGTGAATCTCAGCCCCGAGCCTCCCACTCTGGGCAGGCATGCTGCTGCGGGGGCTCCCTCCTGCCAGCCACGACCTGCACCTGCGTGGGCGGTGGTTTCCCGTCCTGCTGCCTCCCAGCCCGGAGCCCACCTGGTACCTGTGGGCTGGGTCTCTTCCTCCCTGAGGCCACTTTATAAGTCACAAACAGGGACTTGGCGGGGGGTCCTTCGGAACAAAAATTTCCACTTTCTTTAGAGGATCCGACTGTCTAGTCTCCCCACTGATGAGGGCCCCAACTGACCTGGGATTTGACAAAAGCTTGTCGCCACTTTCAGCGCAGTCAAAGGACTCTCATACTCTTCCTTCTTTATTTCTACCAACTGGAAGAAATCCGCCTCTTCCCTTGGCCTTTTGGTATGTTACCAGCCTGCAGAATTCACCATCCCTCTTTAATGGCAGTGCCTTTGGTTTCTGAGGCCCAGAAGCCCCTTCCTTTCTTTATCCTCTGGTTTCTAAACCCAGGTCTACCCCTCTGCTCCGGGAGCCCTTTGCTGGTCTTAGCAGACACAAACCGGTGGCTGCGTGTCGACCTGTGTGAACTCGGGACAAGGATTAGACCGCAATGGCGGACCTTCGCCACCAGGGGGCGGGCCACGCGGGGAGCGTCCGGGGCTGGGCGCCCCGGGGCCGCCGAAGGAGATGCTGCGCTGGCCTCTGAGTGCAGAACCGCGGGCGCAAGGCCGAGTCGCTGCCCGCAACGGCCCACCCGCCTCTTCAGCAGTGTCCAGAGCCGCTGGTGCAGAGTGCAGCACCCGAGGAGGCCGAAGCAGAACAGCAGCCTGATTTCTCAGCGGGGCGATGGGGTTTAAAACGCGCCTGCTTCTGCCTGAGGGATAGGGTGTGCAGCCCATCGGGCAACTAGAATCAAGGGGGGCCGGGGGTCTGGCTCAGTGGTGGAGCCCTGGGCTAGCATGCCGGAGGCCCTGGGTCGCATTCCCAGCCGTGAATGAATAACTACATAAATGGGTTGTGGCCCAGGACCCTCGACCCCTGTGCCCAGAGTGCTCTGGCTCTCTGTGTAAATGCTGCATCTGATACGTGCCCCTGGCCCCCTGCCCCACCGTGTGGGAGTCCCACAAGGTCACACAACTCATCTTGTTCTCCCTGGGTTCCCAGGCGAGGCACAGTTCCCAACAGTGTCCCGCAGGTGCCTCCTGAGCCCCTCAGAGGCCACCCTGTTCCCTGTGCACACAGCACCTTCTCGTAGCCACGAGTCCCTCTTTTGTCTCTTTGCAACCAGAGGACCACGTCATTCCCCTGTGGGCAGACTGGAGGAGACCCGAGACATCCCATAGGGGAGAGGCGAGGGGCACCAGGCCCTGGGCGGAGTGCCGGGGTGCTGACTGAGGGCTCTGCACTCCCCATAACCCTCCTCCACGCGGAACTCTCCAAAGCTCACGGTGCTCTCCCTGGGTGGGGTGACGGTCTGTCTGGTGTGTCACCTTGGCCAGGCCATGGTCCCCAGTTACTCAATCACTCACCTAGGAATTGCCCAGACAGTAGATGGGATTATCATTGTCCTCGGGTCCAAAATGCATCAATTTCAAGACAACTGCAGATACCAAAACCCGTCAGTGCTCAAGTCTCTTATAGAAAATGGTTTAGCGTTTGCATGTAACCTCCACACAGCCTTCGATGTACTTTAAAACATCTCTAATGGAAATCGGTGTGGAGATTCCTCAGGGAACTAGGACTAGAGGTTCCATTTGACCCAGCTATTCCTCATCTTGATATCTTCCCCAAAGAATTAAAAGCATCACGCCACAGTGGTATATGCACACCCATGTTTATAGGGGCACTGTTGTTAGAGCTAAGTCTTGGAAACAGTACAAATGCCCATCAACTGATGAATGGATTAAAAAATGTGTTTTTTTTATACAATGGAGTACTACTCTGCTGTAAAGAACAATAAGCTGGAGATATTTTGAGGTAAATGGGTGCATCTTGAGACCATACTCTTAAGTGAAATAAAACAGACGCACATGTTTAAATACCACATTGTTTCTCTGGTGTGAGAAACTGAAAGTGTAAATAAAGACTAAAATATATTATATTGGGAAGGGGAAGAAAGTGTTAAAATGGGGAGGAATAAGGGAGGGGGAAAGGAACAGAGGGACAAGAGAAATAAGGAATAGAAGGAAAAAATGGAAACAAAGCTTTTGTAAATAAGGAGGGAGGAGGGGGTGAGGGGAGGGGAGAGGAAGGGGAAAAAAGAAGCAGCAAGACATATCGTGTACAGGTACAAATCCCCTACGATGAATGTTATCACTATGTACATCTAAAATGTACCATTAAAATTAAAACAGACAAACCAAAAAACTCTAGATGACTTATAATACCCAACATAATATAAATGCTATGCAAATAGTTCTAGTGTATTGTTTAGGGAATAATGACCCACAGAAGTTGATACATGTTTAGAGCAGACACATTTTTGGGAATATTTTCTCTCCACCGTTGGTTGAATCCACAGATGCAGAACCTGTAGATATGAAGGCTAACTGTGATGTCTATGATCAATTCATCTCAAATAAAGGAGATCACCTGCAATCACATGGCTGGGCCTAATAATCAGACAAAAGGCCGTAAGAGCAGAACTGAGGCTTCCCCCATGGACTGCAGCACCTACTAGAGCGCTCCAGTGTGTGCTCCCCACGGCCTGCGGTGTGAATTTTTGGACGTGCCTAGCCAGCCCCTACAGCCGTACGAGCCAGTTCCTTGCTATGGGTCTCTTCATAGAGATCTGCTGCGGGTTCTGTGTCTCCAGTGAAGTCCTAGCTGCTGCAGGTGGCTCGGGAAGCTCTCTGCTCCTGGGCTGGGAAGAGGAGCCGGGAGGACAGAGTGGTGCCCACATCTGGGCAATCACCGTACGGCAGGCAGATGTTGAGATTTTGCCACACTTAACCCTCCTGCGTCACAGGTCAGAGGGATGATCACTCCAGGCACAGAGGCGTCACCAGCCTGAGGTCACATCTGGAGCTGCTGGCGTGGATCAGAGACTCCTGGCTCTGGGGCACAAGTTCTTGACCTTTTATGTGTGTGTGTAAAAGACCCCTTCTGCAGTCTGGTGAAGCCATGCACCCTTCTTCCGAGTGATTACTTCCGATGCATGAAATAAATGCACAAGTTTCCAAAGAAACCATTTTCTCAAAATATTTTGAAACACAAATTTATGGCATGGTAACCCATGTAACTTTTTTTTTTTTTTTGCAGTGCTGGGGATGGAATCTGGGGTTTCACATGTGCCAGGCAAGTAAATACTCTACCACTGAGCTGCATCCCCTGCCCCCTTGTGATGTTTTTATTAATGTATCCATTAGCCAGACTATGACGGGTCTCTCTGCCACAGGAGCACGCGTCATATACTTGTAATTCCTGTCCCTGGCCCAACAATATCTGTGATTCTTTTTAGGGACAAAGTCATGTGTATTGCTAACCCTCCACGTGTTCCTTTGCTTACCTTAATGGAAGAAAATGCTAAGTGTCAAGGGAAGTTTCACGACCCTAAAGATGTATTTCGCTCTCATCCGCAGAGACCCCTGAGTGATCCCGGATCTGTGCTGACTCTACCACCTTCCACGAAGCTGCTCTCCGGGGCTGCACAGGAGTGGTGCCCGTGGCACAGGGCAGTAAAATGCCCTCCCCCACAAGGGTGGTCTGATAGCCCCAAGCTCTCAGAGGGTCGATGACACAGCCGGCTAGATGACTCTGTGCCGCCTCAGCGTCCCCGTCCTATGGCCGCTCATCCTCGCTCTGGCACTAGGGGTCCAAGCCCTGGCCACTCGCACTCCCCACATGTCCCTGGTGTCATTTGGAAGGCTGGTGCTGCAGCTCCCGTGCTGCCCCTCCCGGGGACAGAGGCTGTGGCCGCTCGCTTGTATTTCCTGTAGGCCGGTCCGTGTCCACGCCCACTCGCCCCCCTGCATGCAGTGCCGGGGACCAGGGAAGCGTCGCTGGGCAGAGACCCTGGAAGGGGCAGGGAGGGCAGGCCGCTTGGGTGGTTCTGCTGGCCCAGTGCCTACCCACCCCAGGTACCCGAGGTAGGAGCCTGGTGTCAGCAGCTGGAGAGGCCCTCCATGCCCCATCTCTTCCTCCCTCCACCTGAAACAAGCAGGCCTGGCTTTGATGAAAGTAAGTCCTCCAGTGTGCTGGTCAAGGTGGGCCTTGCCCCCGCTCCTTTTGTCACCACTTTGTAGCTTGTCTCTGAACAGGAAGGGCTGAGGGAACAAAAGGCACAAGCCGTTATGTGCCAGGCCTTTGACTGTACAACTGTACTTGCTCCTCACCAGCACCCTGTAAGGTGATTCCATAAGGCCAGTTTCACAGGGGCGGAAGCCCTGGCTCAGAGATGTCACCTAGCAATGCAAGGCCACTTTCCACACTGCCTCCCTCTGGTCTGCCTCTGCCAGTCCCTGACGCTTAGCTCTCAGGCTACACTGAGCTCCTGCCATCATTCAGAAAACTTCCATCATACTAATTCAGACTCAAGTGTTAGGGACTGAACGGTTGCTCTTCCTGGAGTATTCGTATTTTAAGAGAGTTACACGGCAAATACTGTGCTTGGCTCTTAGAGGACAGCCCTGTCGTGCAGCACATGGGCTGCCTGGGATCCCCAGAGGCTCCAGCGGAAGGCATGTAAGGCTTGAGAGTTGAGAATCAGAGAATGTGGAGCTGAGGGTGGAGCTGAGGATAGAGCCTGATGTGTGAGCAGGTGGGCAGGAGAGACCATAGAGAATCCCCTGACTGGACACATGGCTCGGCCTAAACTGTCCCTTCTGGTCCCTGCCTCTTACTCTCAGCTTCTCATGCGTGTACCACTTTGGCCTCTGGGACAGCCCGCTCTCCTGGGAGGCCACGGAGCCCGCAGCCTAGAGCTGCGACTCTATTTTTGCTTTTGGTGCAGGGAGGCGGAGGAGAGAATGGGGCTTGGCTGGTGGCTGGTGGCTGGGCTCTGGGGCTGGCCAAGGCCCCTCCTGGCCAGGAGAAAGAGACTATCTCTGTTCCTCCAGTATCTGTCCAGCGAGATTCTCATTATACCTTCCTCCTCCTCGAGTTAAGCAGCCTCCAGTCAGTATACCCATTTGGCAGAGGGAGAAACTGAGTCCTGGAGAGGGGCAGGGACTGGAGAGTCTTGATAGGGCCCGGCCAGCAGGAGTCAAGGCAGTGGGAGGGAGAGGCACTTCCTTTGGTGATGTTAATTCCTTGTTCTTGTTCTGGGAGGCACAAACTAAGCCCTTCCTCCTGCCAGAGCCTGATCCAGACACCCATTTGGAGGGCACCTTCTGGAGGTGATGCTTTGAATTTCTGAGAATTTCTGAGAATGAGTTTCACAAATATTAGTGCTCTGCTAATAATGTGAGGCAGCACTTCCTCGGGGCTTACTCACCCCAGGCAGTCTTCTAAGAGCTGGCCCACATGTGGAATTCTCCTGACGGCCCTCTGCGGTATGTGCTACCATTGTCCCCATCTCACAGGTGAGAGAGTGGCGGTGTGGAGAGATTAACGAACTTCCTGAACTGATTAGCAACACGGCTAGTCAGTGGGGGACCCAAACTGGCAATGGCAGCAAGCATGTTCTAGAATCCATGCTTTCCTGCTACATGAAACCTTGCTAACTACACAAGAAGGGGGGAAAGGTGATTATCGACATGGCAAACGTTCTAAAAAGTTCATTAGTGAAACAAAAATTTGACCCAGAGTTTCCTAAACCAATTTTATCCAAAAATACTTCCTTTTTCTTTCAAGGATGGAAAACCTTTGGGAATCGCTGCCTTGCTCCCTTCCCCCAGGCACTTCTGATGGTACTACACTCTGGTGGGGTGTGCGGCTGGAGGGGTTTTCTGACTCATAGTGATCCCCAGGTTAAGCCCTCTGGCTGGCTGTCTTCTCAGAGCTTCGGGCTCTCCCCAGGTGAGCCTGCCAGGATCGTGCTCTCCTTCCAAACACTTTGCAAAGCAAGGAAGCACAAAGTGTGCTTAGAGATTAGAGGAGTCCTTCCCTGTGTTGTCAAAGCTGCCTCTTTAGCCCTGTGCCAGTTGCCCTCTCTGCTGACTGGAATGAGAACTCATTGATGTAGAGGGTTAGAAGTTGCCGCATTTCAGCTGTGTTTTGTGTGTATGTCTGTGCGTGTCTCTGTGTGTGTGTAAGAGGAGAGAGAGAGAGAGAGAGAGAGAGAGAGAGAGAGAGAGAGAGAGAGAGGTGCTCAGGGTGAGTAGCCGAGAGGTGGGAAATAGAGGAGGTCTGCTGTGCTGAGATAGCTGGAGAAAGAAGGCATATGAGGAGTGTTTGTTGTTTCCAAGGGCCTCACATTAAACAGGCAACATGAGCTAATTCTTGGATTTCTGAAGCCGGCTTCCTTCCTGCCGTAGGAAGTTGGGCGGCCACAGCTATCAGCACCACGGAGAGCGGCAGGCCCTCTGCGGGGGATCAGGGCAGGCGTTCTGCGGCTGGAGGGGCTGAATGCAGAATTGTAGAGCATTTTTGCACCTTGTAGATGGGACCTCGCTGGGCTCATCGCCATTCACATACCCCCTGCCCCACCAAATGGACAGAGGGTCCCAGAGGATGGGGGAAGGTGAGGGCGATGGTATCTCATGCCCTCGGGGAGTGCACAGAGATGACTGAGGTCCAGGGACTACAGCGCTGTGTTACTTGAACTCTCTTGTCTGTGTCTTCGGGGCCAGGATGTGGCTTCTGTGCCCAGCATGCAGGAGCCGCCCGGCTCACCTTGGTACAATGGGAGGAGGAGCCCGAGTCCGCAGCCGGGTTGTGCATTTGAATGAATAAAGGGCCAGGTTTGCCTCTGGGGGGAATCCCCAGGGTCTCATAGGAGCTTTTAGATCAGATGCCTGCTTCTCCAGCAACCTGTAGGTATGTGGTCAGGACACAAGACTTGCTTTATAATGAGGCTGCCAAGAGCAGGCAAATAGCCGCACGCTTGCTGGCCCCGAGCCGTTGGCAGCTTGCTGTGCCACCCAGGAGCAAACACACCCAGCACAGACTGGGGTTTCTCGTGTCATTTTCCTCTGCTCCATAAATGCACGTTGAATGTCCAATCCCAGGGCCAGCCTTGTGGGGGTGAGTCCCCAAAATGACAAGGTCTTTGCCCGAAAGCATGGAGAGTCATAGAAAGAAAAGGCCCTCGGGGAGACAGGATGTTGCAGGGGTCATCTGAGGGTTGGTACTGTCACACATGTCACCCAGGCCCGGGCGCAGGTGTGATACCAGGAATGCGTGCGAGGGGGTCAGCCAGGTCACCTGCACAGGCTTCTCTGCGGGCTGGCGAAGGACAGCCCGTCTCCGCCTTTATCTGGGTCCCTGTGTCGTGCTCGTGGTAAGCAATAAGCATGTGCTGCCTCAATGAGCAATTAAAGCGCACCACCCACCTGCTAGAGGGCTGGGAAGGCCATTATGAGGTCCAGCCGGAGCTGCTTTCCCCT